>PVJC01027847.1:0-23302 GCA_004026665.1 Murina feae
AAGGGAGACAGACAAAGGAGATGAGGAATCCAGGGGCAGATATTCCCATCAGGGGAGTCTCGTGGGGAGAGAGGATGAGGAAGGGGTGCAGACATGATCAGCATCTCCTTTGTACTTTCTCTGAGAATAACCCTGGGAGGAGCCAGGTACACAGACAGACTGCAGGCTGAAGTCTCACAGTGGTGGCCAGTGGTTTAGGGTGCACACTGTCTGGATTGCTTTTCCTTTTCAAATGCACCAACATTAAAATAGCAGACTTCGTGTACAAATGTAAACGCCCAGCTACTCGAAAAGCTCGAAGACCTGTCCTCACCTTCTTGCATGGCAGTGTTTGGCTAGAGCTGAGCAGAGCTTCCTGCACCCCATGGTTTAAGGAGACCCTGAAACACACACACACACACACACACACACACACACACACACACACCTCTTCCACACAATAACAGATTTACCTACCCAGATGCCCAGATGTCACAGGCTGAGGCTGCCCAGTTGTGCAGGTAAAACAGTCTGAAAGTGGTGAAAAGTTGAATTTAGAACTCAGCTCCTCCACTCACTTCATTAATGGCTGGAGGTGAGCCTCGTTCTTCCCTTCTGTAGATGGGGAGGGGATGCTGCGCTCTGCCCTCACCTGGTCGTCATGGGGATAGAGCACGGATGGACCTGAAGAGTGTTGGGCTGAGTGAGATAAGCCAGTCAGGGAAACACAAACACCGTATAATTTCACTTATATGTGGAATCTAATGAACTAAATAAACAAGCAAACAAAATGGAAGCAGACTCGTAGATACAGAAAACAGACTGACAGCTGTTAGGGGAAAGGGGGTTGAGGGATAGGGAGTAGGAAGGGACAGAAGAGGGTAAAGGAGGTATAAATGGCGATGGAAGGAGACTTCACTTGGCGTGGTAAACACACAATACAGAATACAGATGACGTATTATAAGACAGTACACCTGAAACCTATATAGTTTTATTAACCAATGTCACCCCAATAAATGCAATAAAAATTTAAAAACATTTTTCTTTAAAAAATGACTTACCTGAAAGCACTGGTTACCCACTCTGTTGCACGTTTTTGTTGATCATCCCTTTGGGTGGTGTTATCCACTCTGTAAAATCCTCCAAAACACCGATAGATGTGGGTGTGATACAGCGATTTAGGTGTGCACAGCGACACCCGTGAGAGCACGAGGATGGCGACAGCCAGCCCGGGGTCCTTCAGGACCCAGCACCTCACATCCCGGGGTCCCCCTAGCCCACATCTTCTGGCTTCAGGTTGCCGCTAAGGACCTAGTGTGGTTCCTGAAAGTCCAAGTCCTTCTGTTCCTGAGTTCCTCTTCACTTCCCACCGTTAAGCGGTTCCAGGAAGAATTGGAGCACAGCGCTCCCACTCCCGGAACCCATTCCCTGCGGACTGAGCCTTGGGTGACACAGGACAAGCCACAGAGGTTTTCTCTCCCTCCCTCCCTCCCTCCCTTCTTCCTTCCTCCCTCCCTCCCTCCCTCCCTCCCTCCCTCCCTCTCTTCCTTCTCTTCAATTAGAAATGAATCTATACTTTCGCAATTCCTATTCTAGTTTATCATCATTCCAGCTCAACTCTGTCTTTAAAATCCCTATAATAATAATCTTCCCTCCCATGCTCACCCTCCCCAGAGTTACATGAATGCAGGACACGCAGCCCTGACTCCTAATGATTCCGAGAAACCGAAATGCTGGGCCCATGTTCTCACAAGCCCATTGGGCCGCCCCTGTCCCTTCTCCCTCCGAAGCACACTCACACTTGCCTGTCACCTCTGGTGCTCACACCTCTCCCCAGGCCACTTCCCTCCCAGAACACAGACCAGGGCCCCCTCCTGTCCTCCCTGCCCTGCTCACAGAAAGCTGCTGGGCCCCACATTCTTCCCTGGAGGGCGGGCAGCCACAGAAGAACATTTCACATGTGATAGAAAACCATGGGAGACTGAAGGTTTGAAAGCTTTGTTTGTAGAGGAGAGAGGCCATCTGCCTGCCTCTGCCGTCCAGCTGAGTTGGTAAATCGTGGAGCCTCCTTGTGTAGGGACTGATGTCTGTCAGGGTCTTATTCCCCAGCCTCTCCCACCCTGACTTCCCCCTTACATGGAACATGCTTCAAAACGCAATGTCCTCTACAACCTGCACTCTGCTCCCACTGGAAGCGGCATTTTTAATCCTTGAAGACAGTTTTGAGCACCAGGCTAAGGCATCTCCATGTAGCTTATTCCCCTGGCCCAAGGCTTTCGAGAGGAACCCTGCCTCTCAGAGCCCCGTCCCCCCAGACAGTGTGAGTTTGCCTGAGACCACATTGAAATCTATAAAAAAACATTGAGGTCTGGGGTCAAAGCATCTGGGTGCTTGTCAATTTCAGGAGCAATCCTGAGGGTGCCTTAGACCCCCTTCATGAAGGGCACATTCTCAGGAAAGATGGGCAGCATCCATTGTGCAGGTAAGCAAGCTTTGACCCCCTACTGTATGCGGGTGGGTGGTGTGGCCTTTGGGACAAATGACAGGACGTGGGGTGCTCTCTAGTGTCCGACCACACTCCCCGGCTCTCTCCTTTCCTCCTCCCTTTTGAGAATTTCCAAATGATGTAGGAAACTGAACCATGTGAGTAAAACACAGCATCCTGAAGCTTTAGCATTTGTGGCGTCTGTTGCCACAAAGAATGGGGGGAAAAATACCTTGAAGGGTGATATTTATATGGTGAGTGTGGGTAGCAATTATATTCTGATCAGGTTCTGAATTTCCTGGTCGATAGTAGAGGAGCGTGTGTGTGTGTGTGGGGGGGGCGGTCCTAACCTCCCCCAGCCCCCCCCCCCCCCAGGACTGCATTTTTCAAGCAAAGGATAAAGGAAGCTTTTTTCTTTCTGTCTTTCTTTTTTGCAAAGGTTGGCTTCCAGCTCCCATTGTAAATTTATGCCCCTGACATTGAACAATACGTTACCTGTGTCAGGCACAGGGGAGGAGCGGCTTGTCTCAGTTTAGACTTCACCAGGCTCACAGTGATCACCAGTGTTCCGGCACCTCCCCCCCCACCCCACCCCCTCCTCATTCCTCATTTCCTTGTTCGCTCCCCGAGGTATGTGTATTTCATTTTAAAGTGCTTAGAGACTGCAGCAATATGCGCTGTATAAATAATAAATGGAATGCAATCGGATTGGAAAAGTCTTGGACCCCTGATTTTGGCTTCCTTCCCAAAACAGACAGATTCAGACATGCGAAAGCTGCCTCTTCGACAGGCTGGGGTTTATTTTTCTCTCCCTTCCTCGGGATTGTCATTTCATATACTTGTGGGGATCCTGGTGTGCCTGCTTGGAGGTGAGGGGAAGTTCACAGCCTTCCATCTCTATTGTCCAGGTGGATGCGCTCCACATGGAATTTCCCTGCCTGTGGGATACAATGAGTAAAGTCAGGGAAGGGAGAGCCGGGGGAAATGGGTGGCGTCTAATAGGGTGGGGACAAACAAAACCAACAATAAGCAGGTGCTTGCTTTGTACCAGGCATTGTGCTTGAGATACAAAGAACATTGAGAAACGAGCTTTATTTGCAAAAGGCAAGCGAGGCGCCATGTACGGTTATCACTCGCAGCCAAGTGTGATAGAGGCCCAGGGGGGAGGAGTCCGTTTCATTCCGGAAAGGCTTCCTACGTGGGTCTTAGGTGGGATTTTGGAGACGTGAAGGACAAGCATTTGATGGAGAGAATAGAATGAGCAGAGAACAGAATGTCCAGAAAAGCAATAGTGGGTGTGGGGGACCCGTGGCTGCGGGGTAAAGAGGCTGAGCCCAGGCTGAAGAGGCATGAAAGGAAGGAAGTCACTTCAGAAGGTCCTTCAATCTGGACGCTCCCTAATGGGTTCTCACCTAATCGTCTACACAGCCTGGTGAGGCGGATACGATCCTTCTCACTGCGCACGTAAGCAAACGGCAGGGTGAAGTATTAGCCCAGGCTGGGACTTGAACCCGGCCTTCTGAGCCTCTGGCCAGTGCTCAGTTACTGCTGTCCGTATGCCCTTTCCATGGCCTCAGAGCCAGGACGCAGGGTTTGGGACTTCCTGATGGACAGTAGGAGCCACTGAAGATGCTTTCAGGAAGGGAGAAATACAGCCAGGTCAGAGAAGAGAGCCTTCTCTAATGCGTTCAATTCCTACGTGTATGAGAGGGCCTCAGAGCAAGGGATGCAGATGGGGCAGTCGGCAGGCAAGGGGCAGTGCTCATTTCTTGACTGCCCTCTTAGTATATGTGTTCCGTCGAATAATCTGGTAGAAGATTCTAGACATTCTCTAATAACCCGAAGTTAATCGAATGTTTAAAGTAACCTGATGTGTGCAGCAGCTGAGGTGACGTCCCCCCTCTTTATTTGGTTTTCAAAGGATGAATTACATTATTAAAGGCATCGATTCCAAACTTAGTGCAAAGTAAAGTCCCTGAAGCACCTGGTGCCAGAGCACGTGTGCGCAGCTGGTGATGGAGGAGCTGGGAGAATCGTTGGGAAAAGTAATTTGGAATTAGAGACCAAGCCTTACAGGTGTTCATTTTTGGAAATTGGGAAACCGGTGGAACCCAACATGTTTATTTTCTCATTATATAATAATAGAAAATAAACAAAAGTTGTTGTATTCCCTTAATAAAATATTATACATTTATTAAAATAGAAGATATCAGCACCAGGTCAGACTATGGAAATATTTATAATGTGATGTCACATAAAAAAAAATTGAGTATATGATTATAATTTTTTTAAAAATCTGTATATGTATTAGTAACTACAGGAGAAAATATAAAAAATGGTTATTATATTGACTCGCACTTTTTTTTTCTTTAAAATTCTGGTCCTTTTGTTTTGACCATTTTCTAAGGGTATTATTTTCTAAATGTCATGGTTGTAGACAGAGGCAATGAGGGTGAAAGGGGACAGGAAACCCATTACCAAGAGCAGTAATATCAAACCACAATCGATGCTTTTTACTTTAAGTACTAGCAAAGGAAATGCAGTTGTTTTATCAAACCAGAAATGCTTGGTATTGAATGCAGGGAACATATAGAACTTCTTTTTTAAAATGTATGTTTTGTATCTATAATCCGGAAAACATTCCCTTTATTTTTTTCGGTCGCAGATGCCTTCATCTGTCTGAATAGGTTTATTAAGGGCAGCTCTGCCTAAAGGCAAAGAGATGGACAAGAGGGTTAAAGTCTCGTTTAGGGGTACAATTCTATGACTATCATCCTAGACACTCACAGCTAATACAGAATAAAGAAAATAAATAACTGTAAAGGAAATAATGCAAGCATGACTAAGAGCACTTTCTCTTGGTTAAAAACATAATTACAATATGGAGGGAAATATGCCTTTCTTAACTGGCACATTACAAAAATGTAATAATATAGAAATAACTGAAATAATAATGAACATATTTTACAAGGTACTTTCATACCCATTACCTTTACAGTTTTATATGAAGTACCATATTGGTCCACAAATGACTATAATGCCTTTAATTTGCCTTCCGACTTTAATTTTAGGGTAATCGTTATTATGAAAATATAATAGTTTTTAAAAAAGCTAAGTGCAGATGTCACTGTAATAGGTACTTTCCAGAATAATACATCTTGAACATAGACCTAATCTGTGAGAGTTTATGTTCTAAGATGGATAGCATGGATGGAGACATATATCAGAGGACAGACAGCTCAGTAAGATGAAGGACAAAGAGAGAAAAGACAAAGGCATGACTTAGCGAGAACTGCCAGTAGACACACATGAGTTGCAAATACAATACAGGTTCTCACTTCCCTATGCTTTAAAGTTCTGGCGGTTTAGTCTATTCTTTTTTTATTATTATTTAATCCTCACCCAAGGATATTTTTTTCATTGATTTTAGAGAGAGTGGAAGAGAGAGGGAAAGACAGAGAGAAATATTGATGTGAGAGAAACACACTGATTGATTGCCTCCTGCACATGCCCCATCCAGGGCCCCGGGGAGGAACCTGCAACTAAGGTATGTGCTGTTGACAGGAATCGAACCTGGGACCCTTCAGTCCGTGGGCTGATTGCTCTATCCACTGAGCCAAACTGGCTAGGATTGGTTGAGATTATTATTTGTCACAGACCCCAGAAAACAAGGTTTCCTGATTCTACATCCTAAAACATGAATGTGAACCTAAGAATAGTAAAATATGGGGTCAAATATTTTTAACATAGGGTAGAAGTTGATAAGAGCTGATTGTAAAATGCAGATGAGTTTTATGAACAAACACTGGGGGGTGGATAATGTCTGATGCGAACGGGGAGACCATCGCTGGGTTAAATAAGGACACATAGCAGACTGGCTTCCAAGAGATGGGCAGGGGGCGGACGTGCTGGGTTCTTCGCCCTGAGGGCGTACAGGTGCTGCGTGCCTGGCGCTAGAAGCTGCCCTCAGAGATTCTTTGGGGTGAGAGGAAGCACCGAGAACACGCATGAGAGTGTTCTCCGGTCATGCCAAGGCCCAGTGCAGACCGGAGGGGAGGCAGGGGGGCCCCTGGTGCCCAGGTGCAGCACAGTGAATCCTGCCATAGGTGGGCTGTGCAGACTCCTGCCAGACCTGAGCTCAGGGCACCCAGCAGCTTTGGGTGGGCCAAGTTAATACCTGGGAGGAATCACGTGTGCTCTGAAGTTGCCATGAGAGGGACCAGGACCGATTTCTGATTTTACCAGCCAGGCCAGAGAAGGGAATACACTCAGGACGGGGAACTCTAGTGAAGAGTCCACTGACCAGGATGGGACCAAAGAGGACACCAGCTCAGAGGCCGTATGGGGAGAGCAGGGCACCACTTCCCAGTCAGTCCCACACGGAGACTCGCACTGACTCCCGTGGGGATCTCGTCCTTGCTGCCCACGTCAGAGCTAGAGCACAGCTGAGCCTCTGGTGGTGTCAGGGGACCAGCACCCGGCACATGAAATCCACTCTCAGAGGAGCTGGAACCCGGAGCCCAACGATTGGCCCTGGGGGCAAGTAGGAAGGAATCTTGTTCTTCCAGACGTGGGAAGAGACGGAAGAGTGATGGTGGTTTAAAGCAGAATGTGGGCGGAGTTGGTGTAGAACAGGAAGGTCAACATCTCCAGCTTTTTCACTTTCAGCTCAGAAGAGATGTAGGTACAACTTTCTTCAGTCCTCCAGAATCCAGGTTCATCCAAAACCACCTGCCTCTAAGTCCTATACCTGAAGAGGACTAGTGGGGAAGTGGGTGCCACGTCTGCCCTGGCCCCCAAAATAGGCCTCCTGGGCCTGTCTCCAAAAAAGGCTGGTGATGATGTTGCCAAAGCAACCGGTGACCGGAAGGGTCGGAGGATTGAGGTGAAACTGACCATTCAGAACAGACAGGCCCAGGTGGAGGCGGTGCCTTCTGCCTCTGCCCTGATCACCAAAGCCCTCAAAGGACCAAGAGACAGAAAGAGCAAAATAAAACAAAACAAAGCATGAAGCACAGTGGAAATGTCACTTCTGATGAGATTGTCAGCATTGCCCCACAGATGCGGCACCGACCTTCAGCTAGAGAACTCTCTGGAAGCATTACAGCGACGCTGGGGACTGCCTAGTCCGTGGACTGCCATGTTGTTGGCCCCCCACCCTCATGACACCATAGATGACATCAACAGTGGTGCGGTGGCATGCCCAGCTAGTTAAGAACTATGAAGGAAAATGTTGCAATTAAAGATCATTTAACGATAAAAAATAAAATAAAATAAAAAGGGCGCATTTTCTGAATAGTTGTATCTAGAAGGAGCCGCTGACACGTGAACCCCTGAAGGTCTCTGGGAGAGCGGAGAGGTGGACTGCAGTCGCCCTGGGATTTAGTCCTGTGCAAAGCAAACCAAAGGCATCACCTCTCCCCGCGGCATCCCTAACCACAGGCAAATGCCACTCCCAAGGCCCTTGCATAGCGTCGTACCGAGTGTATGTCCAAATACACTGACTATGCTGGAGAAGTGGTGGGAAATACAGCCAGACAACATTAGGAAAAAGCAGGGCTCTGAACCTGGGTCTCTGCTGGGAGAATCTCACCACTCCTCGTGTCCTCAGCTGTGGGAGCTGGGCCCAGGCCTGTGTGTGTCTCCCTGCGCCCTCAGAACCTTCAGGCCTGACACCTGAGGCCTCGCTACTTTCCCAAACACAGACACCTGCCTCACCCTGAGCCTGGGACACTGCTGCACTGGGTGGTATCCGAGGACACTTGCTGGTGAGGAGCAGGGAGACATGTGACACAGAGTCCTTCATGAATCCTTTGGCTCAGATGATGGGCTTGTGAGAGAAATGAGCATTATAGAGCTCACACAGCAGCAGCATTGTGGAAGCGGAGGGCAACTTCTGCAAATGTCTTCTCGGATGCCACGGGGAACCGGGCAGTGTTGAGTGAGGTTGCCAACATCAGCAGCTGGAAATAAAGGTGGGACAGAGGCGGCAGTGGCAGGGAACCCGAGCAAGGGTGGGAGACACAGCACACATCTGCAGGAAGGAGTGGCAGATGCAGGCCAGGTGTGTGTGGAGAGAGCTGGGCCACGGTGGAACCTCACTGGCCGCCAAGAAGAGACGGGACCACCCAGAGATCCTTCCAGAGGCTCAGCGATTCCACTGCAAGGAATTGAAAACCAGAGGCTGCTTTTTCTTATCTTTGAAACAATCGAGTTATTACTTGATTTTCGCCGGCCAGTCTGCGATAGCCTAGAAAGCCTGGGTTCCAGGGATTTGAAACTGAGATAATTGACTTTTGTTGCCACATTAAAGTAATTTAATTTGTTTAATATTTTCCCTTATTAATAAGCCACTATTTTAAAATACCTATTACATGCTCATCATTATGACAGGACAGGGGATTTACTCATATCTAAAAGACTTCACCGTCCCCCTTTCCAGGCAAGGAAATTGACACTCAGAAAGATTAAGAGGGACTCAAACCCAGGTCTGGTGCCTGGGTCTCAAACCCATGTCTTCCCACCATTCCCCCACTCTTTTACTTTTCCTGTGTACAGCGTGACGTCTCAACTGACTGTCTCGATTTGGTCTTGAAAATTGCTCTTGCTACGGGTCCATTTATCTCTAGTTTATTCACCCTGATTGCGCTTTTAAATGCTCTGTACCCAAAACAAGTCGATAAAAATGTATGAAGGCATTACCATTTGATTTAAGTGTATCTACTTATGACTCAACCCCACAAAGATAATTGCAGAATAAGATGTTAGGGTGGCTTTGCAAAGCATAGTTTCAGTGCTTTTGTTTTCAAGATCAACAAAAGGGAAGATACTGAGCAAAAATAGGAGGCTTGCAGCCGGTACAGAAAGCCAGACTGACTCAGTGGGTTATTTAGCTTCTTTGTGTCCCCAAAATAAAGAAACTAATCTTGAAGACAGTGGTATTTTCCTTGTCTTTTTTTTTTAATTGAAGTTTATTCCGTAAGCTTTCATTTTCATTTGTTTATTTATGTACATACTTGCAGGGATAATGTCAAAAGATAGCTGTAAGAGTGTTAACTTTAATATTTGAAATGTATTATTAATAAGAGTCGATGTATAAATAATGAAGAGCGCGACGAACAATGAATATTTTTGAATCAACAAAATCTGTTGAGCAGTGGTCAGAGCAGAGCGCCTGGCGCCTGGTGTGCATGGGCTGTGTTCTCCAAATCTTAGCAAGGCCGAGGCTCATGCGGAACCAGAGAAATGTACCGGGGAACTTGGAAACATTACAAATGAATTGTCTGCCAGGTCTTTCTGAAAAAGCAAAGACAAGACAACTTGTAGGGAAGTTAAAGCAATCTATTAGTAGCCGCACTGCTATTCTCTCTCAGTGATCATAACCCTTGCAAAATGACGGGTCAAGTAGTCTAGAAATTACTAAGGAAAATCATACTGCTGATGCCCGTGAGCTTCTTGGAATTCTTCATTGTTCGTTGTTTGAAAGAAGTACAGATGACTAATAAATATTGTTTTCTTTTCTTACTCAAAAATGAGGCTGGCAGGACTGTTTAAAAAATCATTGCTGGCTTTCATGTTAACTTTTTCATATATCTACCTCCCAAATGCCCCACCTCCAAATACCCCCACATTGGGAATTAGGTTTTAATGTATAAATTTGAGGGGTTAGGGGACACAAACACTCAGTCCATAGCAAACTGATGGCTGATTTTGTGCATTTCACAGTGACTAGAGGCCCAGTTGCAGCACCTATTCTGGAGAGGGAGAGGCAAGGTGGAATCTACTTTCTAACTTCAAAGTTAATGACCTGGATATCTCTAGACGAGTTCATCATAACCTGTTTCCTACCATGAAGGAGAATGTCTTTTCATAGTAAAGAAAACTGAGATGTTTGATGTGTTGATTCTTCAGTCGATTTTTTTAAAGCTATTTTCTCTATAGTACATAAGCTTCATAACAAGTGAGGGTGTTGGTATTTTAGAGCCTGCAAGTATTCAAGCACTGTATGGCTTTCCTCTTTCGTTTGGCACGGTTGGACGTGAAATGATACCATGTTAATTATGTGTTTAGAGCTCCCACAGCAGCACCAAAGGGGACTTGTACTCCTATATTCATTACAATCAGGTAGGTTCTAACTGAAAATTAGTCTGAGATTTTAAGAAAGGAAACTTTTGACTAATTACAACACCGTAAGATATAGAAAACTCCCTGGGAAGTTGATTTGTGTTATCTTCTGTGAGTTCCATTGGGTGGTAAAAATATCATGTGAGAAAAGATTGCTTGGAAACAAAGGTACCGTAAATAATTTATTGGAGAAATCAGTCATAGCCCTCATTGGAGGGGACAATGCCACATCTGAGTAAACAAGACGCAGGAAGGCCTTCTCAGCAGTTGAACACCACTTGTATGACCAGAATAACAGTGAGCTGGACAGTTGTTCTCTCCTTTCCCTCTTCCTCCAATTATGTTGCCATTTCTAGGCTCCCAGCCCTCACAATTAGAAACAACATACTACCTTTCCCCAAGTCTGATTATCTCCTTCTCCTCACACAATGTTTTCCAGCGAGCTTTTCCCTTCTTAATGTCTACCAAATGAGTATGCTCTGACAATTTATAGCAACCCGATAACCTTCTAGGACACTGTGGAGGCATGGTTAAAAACGAGATCAGTGATTCAACAATTGGAAATGACTAGTTTCTCAAGGGAAACTGTTGACAACTGCTTTAAGTTTTATTTGGGGTAACTCCTTCCCTCATGACCCTGAGAGTCATGAAGATCATGAGGAACAAGTGACTATAAATCTTTTATAGCATCTTTACGTGCTCTGCTGCTCTTTTCAGTGTAAGGTAGGTGCCATGGAAACAATGACAATGGCTAAACTCAGCTAGAAATACTTGCTGTTATATATGCCATGTGTCAGATATGGTTCTTTCCTTCCTTCAAAGCAGGAAGGAGGAAATCTGAAGAGTGAGGAACATTCTAATGACACTGTAATTCATTCATGTTCATTGCAAGGGTCGTGTCTTGAGATTTTGCAATTTGTTGGACCTTATTGCCTTCATTTTTTAAACATATATTTTTATTGGTTTCAGGGAGCAAAGGAGAGGAAGAGAGATAGAAATATCAGTGATAAGAGAGAATTATTGATCAGCTGCCTCCTGTATGCCCCCCCATTTCCCCTACTCACCCCAGTGATTGAGCCCACAATCAGGCATAAATGGAGGTTTATGAGACGTTAAATAACTTTATAAGGGTCACTTAGATAAGGTTCAAATTGGGGCAAGTCTGATATCAGATTCCTCTGCTATATGGCCCTCAGTCATTAGTGGCTCATGTATATCTTTACTACCCTCATTGCCCGCTTCTTTCTCAATAATCCTAGGTGGTTTCCACCTTTTAGATTCTACAGAAATAGTCTTATTTAATCCTAAAATTGTCTTAGCAAAATTTGTAATTTTTCAGTCCTCGAAATTCTAGTTACATTTTCCACAACTTCCAATTCCCAGAAATGTGACATATTACATACACTGAGAAACTGTTGCTATAAAACACCTATTATTGCTAAAAAGAAGTAATTAATATATAGATGATTTGTAAGTGATATCTGCAGGAGCCAAAAATAAATAGTGTAGGAGCTGTAGGTGCTATAATCCCAGGGAAATGTGGTGTGGCAGGAATGTGTGCTTTCCTACATCTAGGAGTTGGGATTTAAATGTGCTCAGGGTGTGAGACCTTAGGCTGTGAGCTCACGCAAAATAAAGAGTTAGAATCCATAAATCTACATGAATTCAGGACCCTCCAAAAGCTGTCTGTAGTAACAGTATGAACTATTTTTAAAAAGTCACCTTCTCTGTAGCACATGGCGTCAACAAAGAAGCTTGTCAGTTTGGATTCTAAGTGGAAGGAAATAGTTTCCCCTGAGAATCTGTAACCTTATCCAGTTCTTACTCTGGTTGGAATTTGAAGTTACACCAGGGTTTGGAACCATTTTCCTTAAAGGAAATGTAAATATTACCAGCTTTAAGGGCCTCACAGTCTCCATTGTAGCTATTCAACTCTGCCAGTGTAGAATGAAAGTGGCTGTAGACAATATGTAAACAAATGGGCATGTTTGTGTTTCAATAAAACTTTATTTACAGGCGGTGGGGAAGGATGAAGAGGGTAAATGGGGTCAAATACATGGTGACAGAAGGAGACTAGATTTCGGGTGGTGAGCATACAATAGACTATCCAAATGTATTATAAAGTGTACAACTAAAATTTATATAATGTTATTAACCAGTGTTACCCTAACAAATTTAACAACCCAATTAAAAAGAGAGCAAAGGACTTAAACAGACACTTCTCCAAAGAGGACATACAGATAGCCAATCGACATATGGAAAAAAAATGCTCAAAGTCATTAATCATCAGAAAAATGCAAATTAAAACCACAATGAGATAGCACCTCATACCTGTCAGAAAAGCTATCATTAATTTTTTTAAATTTTAATCTTTTTTATTTTAATTAATTAATGAATTATTTTTAAAAAAAACTTTATTGTTGAAAGTATTACACATGTCCCTCTTTTTTCCCTATTGACCCCTTCTAGCCCCAAGCCTTCACCACCCTATTGTCTGTGTCCATGGTGTATGTATATACGCATACAAGTTCTTTGGTTGCTCTCTTCCCACCCACCCACCTAATAAAAAAAAAAAGTAAATTTTACTTACAAAAGAGGAGGTGGTTTGCTGACTGCTGATTTATAATGTCTGCCTGATCCAACAGACAACAAATCAAAACTATGATATAAAAATTGGTCCTGTCCCATGAAAACTCTAAGGCTCCTGGACAAAGCAAACATAACAACTGCTCTGAGGGGATCACCTATGCGCTCAGGCTGAGGGATGCCCTCGCGGAAGATGAACACACACTCTCGGACACAAAGCACCATGCTGAGAGCCTGCAGACACAATACTTAGGAAGACTGGGTTTTCTGAGGCCTTCAGATGACAGAACTGTTCGATAAGGACTGTAAAATAAATATAATGTGAGTAAGGGCATAAAAGATTCTAAAATATGAGAAAATAATAAGAGGCTAGAAAAAATGTTGACTGGAAAAAATATTCAATATAACTTCTATAAATGAAAAGCAAAAGTTATTGAAATGAAATATTAATAGAAAAGTTAAAAAACAGAAGTGAGCCTTAATAAACTCTAAGTTATGTCTGAGGAAATTACCCATATTGCATAACTTGAAGAGATGAAGAGATCGAATATAAAAAAGAGAGATCCATTGGGATGGAGAAGAAAATATCTAATTTACAACTACCCTTATACAATTTATGAGTCTTTTGAGAAAGAGAATCAAGACAATGTGAGATAGGTAATATTGAAAGATATAATATTTGAAAAATGTGTAGAATTGTCAAAAGATGTATTCTCAGATTCATGATTCCCAGTGAGACCTAAGCAGAATAGTTTAAAAGTGATTAGTGAAAAAAGACCAACTACTGACAATTGAATGGTAATTTCTTTGGAATGACTCCAGACTCCTTAACAAGAAAAACAGAAGCAAATGCAGTGAAAATAATTTTAAAGTACTAAAAGAAAAATCCATGTCAGAATTCTGTATGCATTTAGATAATCATTTGAGGGTGAAAAAAAAATTAATGTTTTAGACCACCACTTCATAACACTGATTACTTTATCCTTCTTACACTCTCTCTTCCTCTTTCCTTCTACCTTCCTGATTATCCACTTCTTCTTAGTGATGATGTCTCTGTTCTTTTCCACCAAACTGGGAAATTTTCAAGAACACTTCTTGGCTCTCTGCCCTTCTTCATCATTTGCCTTCAAGTCTTCGAGTCTGTGTGACTTGCAGGTTCATGTTTCTTTTGCCCATATCTCACCAAAATTCGAGTCCTGGGTCATAAGGCAACAGGAAATGACCAGTTCACTGTGTAACTGAAAGTGTTTCAAGTAGCTTTTACCATGTCCATGTTGCCACCAGTGGCTAAGTTAGGTATCTTTTCCCGGATCTCTATGTCTTTCAATGCCATCATCAGTTCCCAGTTACCTAACATTAAAAGTGTGGGAGTTATTGCCCCTCTTCCCCTCCATTCTCATACCTGATCTGTTACTACAATTTCTCATATTTATTCAAAACATTAATGTGTTTTTATTATAACATCACTTAATGTAGATGTTTGTTTCTATATTCATGAAGTGGCCCATAGCTTCCCCGAGGATCTCTCGATCTTGGTCTTTAGCTCTTCTGATCGAAACCAAAGGCCGGTGCCAGGTCACAGCTACTTTCTTCTTGGTAATCACCTCCCTTGGTGTCCATTCTTCATAAGTAAACACCCAGCTTTATCACATCGACATTGAAATGTCCTGATGTCCTGGACCTGTAGTTTGAACTCACTTCATCAGTTTCATAATTCCCCTTAGATGCTTCTGCATCTTACTTGGGACCATTTTGTGTTTCCTTCCTTAACTATGTTTTTGTTTTATGTCTTATATCTCATTACCTCAGAACCTTGTTTTCATTTTGTCAAGACTGAAATGATATTTTATAACTGACTGCATGAGCTCTCCTACATAATATACATATATAGTAGCGTGGGGCTTTATAGGGACTCTGTGTGTGTGTATGTGTCTGTGTTCCACATCGTCACCTAAACAGAAAGTCTGAACTTAAAGGATGGCTCTAACAGGGAGAACCCCCGAAAAATTGGCAGACCCAGGGAAGGGGTGTCCTGAAAAAGCGGGAGCCTTTGTGGCCTCTCAGATCATATTGCTGGAGGCTGCTGCCTCTATTTCTTAGCTGCCCTGGTCTTTGTGGCTCAGCTTCCCAACTCGATTAAAGTTCCTTAATAATTAAAAACAATACCGACACTGTTCTTCACCACTTTTGCATCTTCTTCCCCTTCTCTATATCTCAGTCTGGATACATGGAGGTGCTTAACACTTTGTAAGCGGGCATTTTCCCGCCACTGTGTGGTAGCGTTGGAAACACTTTCCTTTGTGCAGGGGTACACTACAAAACTTGCACATGTACCGCGTTTCACTGCGTAGTTTATGAGCGGCACACACACGACGACGACGTAAAACATTTTTATTTTTGCCGGTTCCAACTAGAGGTTCCAATGTATGTTTCCTCATGTCCATTGACAGTCTCTCTGGTGGATCCGATTTTACTCATTTCCCACAAATTAATAAATGCTGGTTGAATAAATGACTAAGTATCATTTGTGAGTATCATAGCACAACTTGGTGAATCTTCCACTTGAACTGAGGCAGAGCCTTTGGGAGTCACCTCATGAGGGTTAATCGTGAAACACCTCTGAGCAGACCTTTGGCGTCCTGAGTTACCTCTTGTGTTGGTCTCCCCTAGAATACATTTCCTTTTAATAAAAAATGACATCCTAGCTCTGGCCTCTTTCACTTTCTCTTGAGATCCTTTCAAAATTAGGCAATGGCAGAGGTCTTTAGGAAGTGTGGATTTATATTTGTAACTTATTTTCCATCAAACGTGATATACCTTGATGTGATATTAGCCTTTTTCTCATACTCTTTAGCAGCTCATTTTTATCAGTGTACACTTGATATGTATTTTTTCTTCAGCTTTTAAATTTTTTTTCTATGAAGCAAATACCTGAGGTATTTGTAACATTTTGATTAGCCATTTAGATATTGTCTCCATTTGGTTAGATGCTGGTGTTAGCAAGGGCGGCTTCCATCTGTCTCTCATGGTCTACTGGAAGCTTTGGAATCACAGTAGCTGCGATTGCCTAGTTAGTGCCACCGAGAACAAAGCCTCTGTGATATTTTAAGCACCATTACTCTCAAAAAAAGGCAATGATTGCTAGCCTCCTTGAAGTACCAGTGAAGAGATGGTACTTTAAAGCAACAACAACAACAACAATTAATCATGACAGAAGGACTCAGGTGGGGGGAAAGGACAGATGGATCTCGTCCCAAACTACCCCCACCCTGAATTGCCAGTGCCCTACCATAACTAGAATACTTGTATGAACACTGAGAGAGAAAACAATATCAGAAATAAAAAGCTACAATAGTTTTTGCCTTCAAATTTTCAGATGAACGTAATGAATACATTTATAACACAGTGAACACTGTGAAGTTAGAAAAAACTTTGGCATAATAAACATCAACAGTCATCAAGTACATAATTGATTCAGAGGTAATATAGACATTGGCAAAGGCTCAAAGGAAGCATGTTTAAGTTATTTTTAAGGTTCACTCTAGTAGTACCATCGTATTGCCTCGTGTGATGCCTGTTTCACTCCAACCTTGTGTGGCTTTAATAGTCCACTAAGACTTGTCCAGCTGGTGTGGCTTAGTGGTTGAGCGTCGACTTATGAAGCAAGAAGTCAGTTCGATTCCCGATCAGGGCACATGTCCTGACCCCGAGGTTCAGGCTCGATCCCCAGTCGATCAATGATTCTTTCTCTCTCATCATTGATGTTTCTATCTCTCACTCCCTCTTCCTTCCTCTCTGAAATATATATATATAATTTTAAAATACAGTAGTCCACTAAACCTTGACCTACATGGGGAAAACTTTTCTGAACGGTGATTAAGTTTTAATGCCACATGATCCCTGGACATTTTCAAATGTAAAGATGCACATAGGGTTTGGGAGAATCTTAAATTATTAATATCAACCAAATAATAGATAGGTGAATATTGCTAACTTTGTCGCTGTTTCTTAGTTTTGTACATTAGATGTAAGGCAATGTGTAATGTAATACAGTGTATGAGAAACGGTGCTCTAACCCCATGACAAGCTTTTAATTACTTAAATGTGTGCATTCTCACATATTCAGAATTTCCAGTATCGGAAAGGTAAGAATAAGGGATAGCTTTGTGCATCAAAGAATACACATTTATGTGGCGATGATTGCTTTTTATGAAGGCTGTAGAAGGGAGAATTGCCAAATGAGGCAGAACTCTGCATGATGTGCTACAACCATTCATCCCGCCCCATGCCAAGCCTCCGTGGTCAGCAGTGATGACGAGCGCTGCTGGCAACAGGGTTTTCAGAACAATCAAAACAGGCTCCATTTGTTGCCTCGTGGACGGGTTCCAGGAAACATTTTGGTCTCTGGATGATCAAAGCGTGGTCTGATAGGCTAAGAATGCAATCATTGATATAATTAACTAATAATGTTTCAGAAAAAAAAGTTATTGGTGACCACTTACCAACTCATTTGCATGCTAATGTTTTTTAGGGAGGGGCGGAAAAGAAAGGCTTCTGAGATTTTTGTTTAATATTGGAGTTATTTCTGGCTTGAGCTGTTGAGATAACGTAAAGGGATTGTGCGCAGGCAATGCTCAGAGAAGCCTGTGCGGTGGCTGGTAGAACCAGTGTGTGGTTTCTGGCATCTCAGTTCAGTTGCCTGGAGTGACCTTCCCCTCAGGCTCTACGGCAGACAAAGGGCAAAGGGAGGGGAGTAGCCTGGAATTTGTAGATTCTATTATTTGCCCGAAAGAAAGAAGATTCAGAACACTGTTACCTCTCATGATCACAAAGCAACACAGTTATTTCTATTAAACTAAACCAAACATAGGCAGCAACAACCAACTTACCATAAAAGAAAATGAAGCAAGTGTGTGGACGCAGGCCCTTTCCCAAGCCCTGAAAACTGACTTATGAAGATCCCTGAAACCTGAGTGACTGCTTCCTGTTCACATCGGCTTCCCGGGAATTCCTTTTTCTTTTGTCGCCATAAGGGAAGAGAGTCTTTTTCTTTTGTCGCCATAAGGGAAGAGAGTCTTTTTCTAGCAGGAGAAAAGACTAGAAGATTCCACTCCTACTTTCCATACTGTGTGCTGCAGTGAGTGGTGGTTTGGGAGCTAGGGGGTCCCCAGGATCCTGGGTTGCAGGTTGCAACGTTTTCCCTCAGGAACAGTAGGGAACTATAGTTCTTTGGTGCAGCTAGTTAGTAGGCTTACAAGGCCTGCTAGAAACACAGCTACCATGTAAATTTTTAAATTATTGTTGACATGTAATATTGTATTAGTCAGGTGTACAACATTGTGATTAGACATTTGTATAACTTACAATGTGATCACCACAATAAATCCAGTACCCATCTGACACACAGTTATTACAATACTAGGGGCCCGGTGCACAAAAATTTGTGCTCTCGAGGGAGGGGGGTCCCTCAGCCCAGCCTGTGCCCTCTCGCAGCCTGGGACCCCTTGGGGGATGTCCACCTGATGTGCCTGGCCAGCTTGGGTGAGGGGCTGATGGCTGTTTGCAGGGTGGCCAAGGCCCCCAGTGGGAACCCTCGCCCCATGGGGGTGTGGCCAGCCTGGGTGAGGGACTGAGAGCTGTTTTCAGGCTGTCCACAGCTGTTTTCAGTTTTTGGCCCAATGTCCCAGCGAGAATGGCTGGAAGTAGGTTTCTGGGGTTTATTATTATCTTCTATAATTGAAACTTTGTTGCCTTGAGCAGAGGCCTAGGCAGGCAATGAAGCCTCCTGTTTGCTTTAGCTCCGTGGCTTCTATAATTGAAACACTGTTGCCTTGAGCAGAGGCCCAGCCGGTCTAGGCAGGCAGTTGCAACAGAAGCCTCCTATTTGCTCTAGCTCAGTGGCTGCTGGCTGCCATCTTGGCTGGGTTAATTTGCATACAGCTGCTCTGATTGGCTGGTGGACATGGCTTGGCTGGTGGGCATGGCTTGGGTGTCTTGGAGTGGTGGTTAATTTGCACATTACTCTTTTATTAGATTAGACTATTGACTATCTTCCATAGGCTGTATTTTACAGCCTGTGACTATTTCTATAACTTGCAGTTTGCACTTCTTAGTCCCCTTAACTTTTTCACTCATCATTTTTAACATTGTTTCCCTAAGAATAGTTCCTTCTAAGTTCCAAATGGATTCACAAATATTTGTGTTGAGAGTAAGAAACAGTAGTTGGTAGATTATAGACAACTTGAATTTGGATATCTCCCTTGCTCATCCTCTCCTTGGGGAATATTTTTTTAATATCTTCTTAATATTTCCCAACCCTCCTTAGTGGGCATTCCTTGTTTGTTTGTTTTTTCTTTTATGGTATTTTAATTGATATTCATCGTTAATTTTATAAATTCCTATTTCAGGGTCCCAAATTCTTCAGAGAACCATTGTACTAGTAATGGTATAAAAGTTCTAAAACTAAAGTTAGAATTTTAGTGGAAAGATGCACTTTGATAAGTACAGCAGAATGAAGTGAGTTGTGAGTTATGTCGGTTTCCTCCTTCTAAATGTATGAAGGTCCACTCCTATTAATACTGATGGGCCATTTCCTGTCTTTGTTAGTTAAGGGCTTTGTTAGTCTCACAATGGTGCTGCTAGGAACGTTAATATACAGCAAATTATTGTGATGGAATACACACCCCATTTGTCTTTTGGGCTGCCTTTGTGCTTTGCTGGAATCCACACAATGTCACACTTATGGAGAGAAGGTACATTGTTTCAGAAAAATAAATATTCTTCTCCTATATCAACTAATATTCCTTCAAGCTCTCTTCAAACAAAAAATAAATAAAATAAGTAAAATTCCACAATGGGTAGTAAAGCCAAGACACTACTATTAATCATTCATATATAATCAAACTTGAAAATTTTTAAATGAAAGGTCTCCCCTCTTTGCTCACCCCATCGCCATCTCCTCTCCCCCAATTCAGTCATTTCCCCTCTGGGAAATAATCTGGACTAAGAATATGTCCAAAATATGTCCTGAAGCAGGTTGAATTTCAGAAGAGGCTTTCTGAAGCCCCTTGGTAATAAAAAGCCCCATTGATGTTGATGTCTCTGTGGATCAGGGTGTTTCTAGTGCATTTCTTGCCGGCATTGCTGAATTCTTCAAGAAAAATTGGATTCCAATATGAGCAACGCATCAGTTTGCAAAGTTTTTGCCGTTATTTTAATCAATACTTTTTAAAAATCGCATGCAACAGAAACTCCAATTAGAACAAAGAAAAAGGAGACACAGTGTGTTTGCTCCCATAGCCATGAAGTCAATTGTCAAAGAGAGCTGTGCGGACCAGGGGCTTGGAGTTTGGAACTGAATGTGATGACTGCAGGCACCTCTTCTTAGCATCGTCTTTCTTTCATTGTATTCCCTCTTGTCTCGGCTCACTTTCATTCTACAGAATGTGCTACTTGAGAACAGGGAAGGTGGACACAGAGAGCCCCAAGGTTACTTTCAACGGTTCTTAGTTCAAGAATTATTCAAGGGGCCACACATTCCCTTTCATTTGGAAAGATCTGGGTGAAGACTCCAAATCATCTGGCTTGGATTGCAGCTTCACCACATGGATTAACCATTCCCCGGGGAGGGAGGCAGTCTTGATGCATTTGGCCCAGCATGGCCCTGGGGTGGTTACTGCAGTAAGGCAGTGTGGAGTGGACGTATATTTTACAATCCCAACAGCAGAAGAAAGTTCACTAAAAAAGGAGGCTATTAAAGCAGGCAGTTGCAAATACTATTTACACAATCTATTACATCAACACCAGTAAGAACATATATATCAATTAGAGGGTCAGGACAAATAACATAAGATACTCATATTGGATAATTGGACTATTTACAAAGGTGTGAGGAGGATACTGGGAAACCACAGTGATGCAATTCTCTGGGACTCTTAAGAGCAAGGGCCTTACCCATCTGAAGCCCACTTTCTCTCACAGTGACCTTTTTAAGGAGGGATATGGGGAATAAATACTCCACTGTCTTGTTGTCCCCTATCTCCCATCTCCTGCTGATGGGATATTGGCTGAGCCTATGTAGAAGCCAATGAACAAGGGAGTCCATCGCTGTAATCTTTACAGGTCAGCCTATCCTTTCAGAACCCAGAGTGGGAAAGGGTAGAAATCTAGAGGGACAAACAGAAAATTTCCAGCACAGCCTTACACAACACAACACAACACACACACACACACACACACACACACACACACACACCATGATAGGAACACCATTCAATTGAATATCCAGTGAATAATATGGATATATTCTGTACTATATAATAATTATAATATACTAGAGGCCCGTTGCATGAAGATTCGCACAATAAGCCTTCCTTCCCCTGGCTGCCGGCCCCGGTTTTCCTCTGGCACCCGGGACCCAGGCCTTTGGTCTGGTTTTAGTGGAGAAGCCAAGCCTCTTCAGTCTTTAGTCATCTTCACTCTTTGCTCTGCTCCTGCATATGCAAATTAACTGCCATCTTTGTTGGGTTAATTTGCATACTCATCCTGATTGGCTAGTGGACGTAGTGGTGTGACACCAATTTGCATGTTTCTTTTTTATTAGTGTAGATTATCGCATATATTGCTTGGAAGAGATTCAGAGACAGTTTGGCGTAATGAAAGCTTTTAGAGACAGTCCAACTTGCACTTGAGTCCTCTGCTCTAATCTTGGTCACTTCAACTTTGTGTAGGCCAACACTGGGTAGGCCAAAGCAGTTCTATCTGCAGACTTTACGAGTCAAAGCCCAACAGTCTGCAACCTCCACTATACATAAATCAGCCACATTCAAATGATTAATCCAATTAAACTAGTGATATCATGACGATCAAGCAGAATATCATTTGACTCATTTACTTTTAAAGTTCTAAAATATTTTCGGGTGTTTTGCAATGAGTTTGGGTTTGTGGTTATGAAATTCCAATGAGCACTGGACTGGATAATCCTAAAAATTCTCTTAACTATTGGTAACAAAAAATAATCCTCGTTAGTGAGACGAATTTTTTTTGTGTAGGCCAGAAAGTTTTGCCAATAACTAAGCCTTTAAATTATTAGTTGATTTCCACTTTCTTTAAAGGAGGCCATGATGAAGATGATAATGATGATGATGACATTTATGGGACTCTGTACTATGTCTTCACACATTTTAATTCATCCAACAACTATGACACAGTATAATTATCTCCATTTACAGGTAAATAACCTGCAGTTCAGAGGAGGTTAATAAATTAAGACCACACTTCTAATAAGAATTAAGACCCATTTTCAGATTCTGGTCTGTCTGGTTCCAATTCTTGTCCCAATGGCTACAGACTATTGACTCCCAACAGATTGCTCTTCTGATCTATTGTTTTAATTCTGGATGAATATGTTTACTTATATTATTAATATATAGCAAGCTATGACTGATTTCACAGTTATTTCTGGTTGTTTTTATAATTGTTCTATTTCTGTTAGTGAAAAATATATAATATCTGGTTACTAAAATTTAATGGAACAACTACTATAGCAAAAAAAGTTTCTTTTAAAATAAACAGTTTTACCCACAAATTTAAAACCTCATTATTTAAAACATGAGAAAAATTGGGGTGAAATCCAGATGTCCATAAGAAAAAGTTGTCATAGAAACAATAATAAATACTTTAAACAGCTTTTCTTTTAATGAATTTTTCTCATAAGAGAGTGTTTGGTAGGGGAAGGGAGTTGTTTCTTTGGTTTTTAAGCCAAAGTTTGAGTTTTGTAACAGTTTTTCTAAATTATCCTCCTTATTTCGTAAGCTTAAACGCTATTTCAATTGAACTATATTAAGAATGTAGAATCAAAATATTTTTCACAGTTTAAAAATTTATCTAAAAATAATTCCCTACATTAAAAGACACCTCATTATACTCAGAAGACCAACGTTCACTGCATGACTCATTGAAGACTTTGCATTCAAACATGATATGAAGAGCTCTTTAATTACAGACAAAAGCTCTTCAATAACAGAGTGACGGCAATTAACATCGGGGAGGAAAAAAACCCGGAGGCTCTGATTTAATGGAGCAAAAGTATCTCCCTCTTGAGTAAACTACTAAATGTGGGGGCTGGC
>PVJC01027848.1:0-22994 GCA_004026665.1 Murina feae
CTGGCTTATTTCACTTAGCATTATGTTCTCCAGCTCCATCCATACGCCTGCAAAAGCTAAGAACTCCTTCCTTTTTACAGCAGCATAGTATTCCATTGTGTAGATGTACCACAACTTTCTAATCCATTCATCTGTTGATGGGCACTTAGGCTGTTTCTAAATTTTTGCTATGGTAAATTGGGAAGCACCCATTTTTGAGGTAATAATATTTATCTTCCAAAAATATTTTGCAAGGAAAGGGAAATAAACTAAAAATTTCCTCATAAATGCAAGTTTTTCTTATTTTGAATTCTCACACCTTCTGTAACGCAGAATATTTCAGTGTGTAGCTTTAAAAATAATAAAAGAAACATTTGTTCTATTCTTCACATCAGTTTCTTTAATTTTCAAATACATATTATCTCATGATATTTTTTAAAAAATATTTTTATTGATTTTTTTTTTTACAGAGAGGAAGGGAGAGAGAGAAACATCAATGAGAGAGAAACATTGATCAGCTGCCACCTGCACACTCCCCACTGGGGATGTGCCCACAACCAAGG
Organism: Murina feae; assembly: GCA_004026665.1. Taxonomy (NCBI): domain Eukaryota; kingdom Metazoa; phylum Chordata; class Mammalia; order Chiroptera; family Vespertilionidae; genus Murina; species Murina feae. The sequence continues at coordinate 543 of PVJC01027848.1, forward strand.
TACATGCCCTTGACTGGAATCAAACCTGGGACCCTTGAGTTCGCAGGCTGATGCTCTATCCACTGAGCCAAACCGGTTAGGGCAATCTCATGATATTAGACACCACTCTATATCAAGAATAAACTTAATTTTAATTAATTCTCAATGCTGAAAAATTCTAGCTATAATTAAATAATAATAAACCTCCAGTAAAAGTCTGTAATTCAAACTATGTTGCATGTCTCTATTTACCATTATTAAGTTTTTTCTACACCAAGTTATATTAAGGTGACCAGACGTCCCGCTTTTGGCGAGACGGTCCCGATTTTTAACTATTTGTCCCGCGTCCCACGGCGTTTTAAAAAAGTCCCAATTTTTGGAAAGAATGCACGACAAGCTAGGGAATGGCGGGAGAACAGGAAGGGAATATACGGGTTTCGGCGGCCATGTGGCTATTTAGCCAGGATATGAGTTTTATATTATTTTTGTTAATTTTATAATGTTAAACTTTAATAATAACAAATAATTGTTGAGAACTGATTATCGAGAACTGCTTATCAAAGTTTGCATTGTTGATTAGTTGTTAGAATTCGACCACCATTGTTTGGACTTAATGAACAATGGCATTTTTGGGGATTGGCAACGACGAAAACATTTTGTAACTGTCTCTCAGACGATACACATCATACTGCGTGCTAGTAAGCTAGTTAAACAAGTGATGTCATTACAAATCAGCTATTCAGATAATTTAGATAAGTAATTTATTTATGTCATAAATACATAAATTTTCTTGAATTTAGCAGACAGTACTCGTATTATTTATATTTTATAGTGGCGGCAAAAAGTTGAGCACCAGCCTTGAAAGTGACACTTATGACTTACGTTATGCAAATTCAGAGGAAAAATAATACAAGTTAGTATTGTTATTGTTTAGAAAGAAATATAGGATTAAAATTAAAATAATTACACGCTGTCCTTACTTGGAAGTAATGCTGCGACTGAACGCTTTTTTTCTAAAGTAAATAAAGTGTGGACATCAGAAAAATCACAATGAAGTGTTGAGACTTTGAAAGCCATTTTATGTGTGAAATATAATTTAACAAATTCTTGTGAAAAATTTCATGACCTTTTAAACAATGACAGCAATCTACTTAAAAAAATTCACTCAAATGAGAAATATGCCAAAGAATAAAATAATACTATATATAATATTTTTATTTCTTATATTTGTAAATTGTACTTATGTTGAAATTTAAAAATATATATTACAATATTATGTCTGCATTCTATGAAAATTTTCGTTGCTCCATATAGACCAATTTTTAATCAAGAACCGCCCCCCACCCCAGTCAGGGTAGGGGAGGACAGGGGAAGGTGGGGGGGGGGGGGCGGGGAAGAGACATATGTACTACTCTTTGTAATATTTTAAGTAATAATAATTTTAAAAAAAGAACCCCCCCCCCCGTCAATGGTGTCCCGCTTTACCAATGTTAGAATCTGGTCACCTTAAGTTATATTTTGCTCATTAGACTATTTCTGAATTAAATGAGATTTTAACTATACAAATACTAAAGAACATATTAAAATGAAGAATTATTATTACTTTAAAATTATAGCTTTTAATTTTCTTATGAAAATAACAAACACTAAGCTTTCTTATTTAAACTGCTTCTTTTCTCTCCTTATTATTCCTGCTGTCTTGAATTGTCTTATAAATAGATCAATCTATCTGAAATTTTCCTTATGTACATGTTATAATATGTTGGACATATTGTCTTTTAGGGTTTTAAAATGCAGGTTCCTTTGTAGTTACTAAAGACACAAGGACAAGTTAAAGTAATTTAGGAAGCAAAAGCTCTGTTCTTGTTGCTTCTTGCAAGTACAGCTTCACATACTGCCATTCATTCGTCAGTCAAAACGTGAGATTTGAATATTTTCACCCCAACATTCTAAAATACTTTCACTAGCCCAGCTGGCATGGCTCAGTGGATGATTTGGATGCATAAACCCAGGGCACATGCCTGGGTTGTGGGCTGGATTCCCAGTGCAGGAGGCAGCTGATCAATGATTCTCTCATCATTGATGTTTCTGTCTCTCTCCCTCTCCCTTCCTTCTCTGAAATAAAAAAATATATATTTTAAAAAGTACTTTCATTATATGTATTTCAGAGTAAGCCCTGTTAAATGTTAAAATGGGATCTAATTGAAAAGCTAAAGTTAAAGTTGCCATTATTGGAATTTAATGGGCTTTGGAAATTCTTAGGACATCACTAATTATTCCACTAATATTTGTGCATCCATAGTGTTCATTTATGCAACAGAGGGGAACAGTTATTTAGGCTGCTAGAAATTTAATGAGCTCACCTACTCCCCTGTATGATCGAGGCAATTATTTAGTGATTTTTCTCTTAATGTTGGGCACCTGTGTGCATTAAATTTTCAGATGAAGTCTTAGAAATGTGTAAGTGGTTTCCTGTGTCTTAGCTTTCATTTTAAAATATAATTACAGCAAATATAATTATAATATTCATTTTTAACTTTTCTTCTTTTAATACAACTGTAGACATACTTTCCTGATTTTTCTTACCAAGGGAACCTCACAAAAGTCAATGAATCAAATATTTCAGGGTCAGCTCTTCCAGATAATAATAAGTATCAGGAACCCATTATAAATTTTTTGTTATAAAGAAGGTAATGGAATAAGTAAAAAGACATTAATTCTTTATCCCTAATTTGATTCATGTTTTCATTATGGGTCCGTTTTAATTTTTAGGCATTCATCTAACTAAGCTTGGTAGATGTCCCCTTATTACTATCTAAAAAGTGATGGGATATAGTTCTAATTTATATTAGTTTTTCAATTTCATAGGATGAAATGAATTTCTTTAGTTTATAAGGAATCAATGCAGATTATATGCATAATAATTTATTTTTTAAAATAACATATGGTTGTTTTACTTTATTCATGCATAAGTTAACTAATAATATTTTAGGCAAATAGTTTCCTTTCAAATTGATTCTTCTTAGATGCACAGAATATAGCAGGTTTAACTTATAATACTGTAAAAATATTAAAATATTAGTTATTTTCATGCTTCACTCCACTATAATAAAAACACAGTAAGGAAAAATTCTACCTTCTAATTATGAGTTATAAATTAAAACATAAGTGAACTTGACTTCCATTTTCAATCACTTTATTTTAGTAATGATATATTATACAATAAACTAGAGGTCCAGTGCATGGATTCGTGCACCGATGGGGTCCCTGGTCTGGCCTGTGCCCTCTCGCTATCCAGGACCCCTCGAGGAATGTCAGATAGCAGGTTCTGGCCCAACTCCCCACAGTCCTGATCCAGAGGGAGCCTGATCCTGTGCATTGAGTGTCTGTCCCCTGGTGGTCAGTGCATGTCACAGCAACCGGTTGTTTGGTCGCTTAGACTTTTATGTATATAGATTAGGTTTTATTCTATCCAGTTGGATTAACCTTGTTTGGAAGATTTAATTACATTTGTTGTAATTACAGATATAATGGATTTTACCCCCTATCATTTCATTTGTTTTTTCTTTGTCCTCTTTTTACTACATTTCTTTTCTCTTCTTTTAAATTTGTTTTTTGTGGAGGGGGCAGGAGAATGGATTTTTCAACCCTATGTGTCCCTAATATATGTGAGAGTTATACATTCTGTTTTATTAGATACAGGCTATCTTAGAAATTTTAACCTAACATATACCTAAAAATATCAGTCCCTTCCATCCTAAACATTATTTAGAGTCTTAGAACATTAAACTCCACTCATTCTCATTTTAATTTATATATGACTGTGTTTTGGTATTTCACTTTATTTTTAACCACACATAATGATATAATTATTGCATTGTAGAATTCCTGTTTGTAGAGAGTTAGTCGCACATTTAATGTTTTTATTCTTCTTTTTTTTCTTTATCTTAGCCCTTCCATCTGGAATCATATTCCTTTCACTTAAAGTACACAATTTAGAACTTTCCATATATAGGTGTTAAATAAATGTATGCACACTTTAACTGCTGAGAGCTCAATTTTGAAAATGAAAATGTATTTTAACAAACACTGTCTTTGTAATTATTCTAAGTGTGTGTATACATTTTGTTGGGGGCACCCTATATGCTAACTCTTTCAGTGATTGTCAGGAAAAGTGTTCATTTCACTTTTGTTTTTGAAAGATATTTTTATTAGATCTGGAATTCTAAATGAGCAGTTATTTTCTATTTGCAGTTTAAAAATCTACTTCTGTCATGTAATGTTGCTGTTAAGAAGTCAGCTGTCAGCCTATTATTTCAAAGTAATAGACTCCACTTTGGGGCTGGGCTTAGGGGAATGTTCTCCAATCCCTACATGATATGTGATTCTAGGTGTGGGATACCTTTTTACTTACTCTGTTTATAGCTTATTGTGTAGCTCCCTTTTATCAGTTTTGGAAAATTCTGTTCCATTCTCTCTTCTCTCTTTTTGAAACTCTTAATTAGGTGCGTACTAAAATTGATCACTTTGAATTCTGTCTACAATTGCTTTTAAACTTGTTATCTTTGTTGTTTCTTTTGCCTTATCATTCAGTTCACTAATTATCTCATCAGCTATGCCTGATCTGCTAACAACTTCATATCTGAGTTTTAAACTTTAGTAACTATAGATTTCATTTCTAGGAGATATATTTTATTTATGTTCAGCTATTCTGATTCTTTATTTGTAGTTTTTGAGATCACTGTTACTTATGAAAACATGTTGAACATATTTATACTCTGTGTCCATGCCTTTGTGATATGACTTTGCTTCTATTATCTCAACAGACTGTTTTCATATTTTTGTTTCTTGATCATTTAGGAAATTACTTTATTCTGACTTGTTATCTTTTGGGGGACTTCTTTGTTAAAATTATTTGTCATAGATTGGAGGTAACATTTTTTGGGGAAAAAAGTACTTGTTTCTGTGAGAAGGCTAGGTTGTTATCGATCAAAGATCACTTTTCTTATACTCACAGTTATGGTTTTTCTGTTCATTGGGGCAGAACTTAGGACCACTGGGTCAACAAATTCAGAATATTGTGGTTTCTCCTTGAGTTGAGTAAATTGGTGTTGTGTGCATAAAGGGTGACACTACAATGAGGATTTGTATTATGTTATAGATTCTCAAGGCAGTTGTTTTCCCCACTGCATTAATTATCTAGTGTTAAGCAAGATAATTTTCTTAGCAGTTTTGGGGTGGCTTTGGCAGTGGCAGCTAGAAGAGAGAAATGCATTCCTCATTCACCCTCATAAGGATTTAGCATTCTGGGCAGGGAAGTCTTATTGGACTCACTTCCAAAGCAGGCCCTTGCCTTCTATTCTCTGAGCCACTTAATACCTCATAAGTTAAATTTTATGTTCACCTACCCCAGCAAAAAATCCTCTATAGCAGTACAAAGATTTTTTTGCCTTTGCTTAGTTTGTGATCACTAGAGGCCCAGTGCACAGATTCACGCACTGGTGGGGTCCCTCAGGCTGGCCTGCAGGGATCAGGCTGAAACTGGCAGTCTAACATCCACCAAGGGGTCATGGAGTGTGAGAAGGTGCAGCCAGGACAAAGGACTCCACCAGTGTATGAATCTGTGCACCTGGCCCTAGTGTGCATATAAGATCTTTGGTTAATCTCTTTTTCCCACCCTCCCCAATTCCCTCTGAGATTTATCAGTCTGTTCCATGTTTCCATGCCTGTGGTTTCCGATTCTGTGTTGAGCATCTGTCCCCTGGTTGGTCGGATGGTTGGTTAGGCTTTTTTATATATATATAAATTTTTATCTCTTTTATATATTTGGGAAGAATTATTAAGACATTTTATCTACAATTTACTGTTGTGTTTACTGGGATTTTAGTCCTGGTACTTACTCTAACATATTGAATACAGTGATTTTAGAGTGAGACCTACTCAGCTGTGCTATCAACTATCTGTGTGATGATAAGCAAGTTACTAATCTATCTGTGCCTCTATTTCCTCACCTAATAATGAAATTTACTCAATAAAAAGATATCATCAAATAATGTACATAAAGAATTTACATAGCACCTGGAAAATTGTAAGCGTTCAATAGATGTTATATCAGCAATAACATTATACAAATGATGCAAATGGATATTATTGTTTAAAGATCCCTGACTTAGATCAGCCACTGATTTTAATAGGTTCAATAGCATGATAGTGACAGAATTCCAGCTGCATTTAAGGGATGATTGTGAAATAAGAAATTGGAAGCAGTGATTGTAGAAAAATATTCTGAGGAACTAAACTGTGAAAAATAGATATGGAAATTATAGATATAGTGAAAGAAGTGGGTATAGAGTAAAATAAGAGTTTAGTTTCATTTTAATAAGAAAGAGATAGATGTCTTGTGGTCTGTTAAGGTAAAGGTTGGAAGTACAGAGATAAATAGAGCTGATGAAGCATTAAATGAAAAAGAGATGGGAGAGAGTCAGGTGAAGGCCAGTTATTTTGTAACATGCCCTTCATGTTGGATGTTGGGTTTGTCTGATATATTTTCATGATTAGATTTCAGTTATGCAGCTTTGGCAGAAATATCACAGAAGTGATAATGATGTGTTGTCCTCATGGCATCCGATCAGGTGACACGTGATGATAACTTGGCCCATTACTGGTGATATTAACTTTGATCACTGAATTAAAATCGAGTCTGCAAGACTTCTCACTGTATAGTGACTCTTTTGCTTTTATAATTAAGGGTTATTTTGTGGGGAAATACTTGGAAACTATGTAAATATTTGATCTTCCTCAGTCTTTCACTCACTAGTGATTCTTGCCTGATTCAATTTTTTTCTGAATTGGTTATTATTATGGTGGTTATCAAATGATATTTTTTTCTGAATCCATCATTCCTTCTACATCTATTGGTATCATGCTATAAGCAAGAGCCTTTTCTTCATTCATTCACTTATTCATTCATTCAATCTGTATTAGCCCACCCATTGCCATTTTATTCAATAGATCTCTTCCTGCTATTGTTTATTTTGATATTAGAATAGCCCCTTCAGGCTGGTTCTTTGGTCTTTTTGATATAATCTTTTCATTAAAAATGATTTGGCCACTTGACAATAAATTATGAACATTTTCCATGTCATTAAGAATGGTCTGGGAGAGACCTCTCCCATGTGTGAAGGCCCTCATTTCCATTAGCCAAGAACACAGCATGTTAACAGAAACAGAGGTGGCACACCAAACAAGAGCAAGTCTAGTGTAGTTGGGTATATTTTGTTCCTGGCCCCTAACTTGTAACTAGCTGTACTGCTATTAGACAGATGTCTACACAGGATGTGAGGACACTTATTGTGGTGCTTCCTTTCCCATTAAAATTGTCAGCAACCTACATGTCAATCAACTGGAGATGAAATATTATAAAGTAGTTAAAATGAACTAGTTGTACAGATCAGTATATATATATATATATATATATATATATATATATATATATATATATATATATCCATTATATTCAACAGTACATACACTTGTACATGAATGCATATATATTCAGAATAATGATGAAAAAGTCCAAGGAAACAGTATGTACTGAAATCATGATAGTGGTTACTATTGGGATGGAAGGAGAGGAATAAAATACAGAAGTGATCTTAAAGAGCTTCATACTATAATATGTAAATTATACCTCCATAAAGTCATTTTAAAAGAAGATCTAAAGTAAATATGGTATAATGTACAGACTTGAAAGGCCTGGGTTAGGTAAATAAGTATGTATTATATTATTCCCTTTTATACAGTCTTATGTTTGAGATATTTTATAGGAAATAAATATTTTTTATTTATGTATTTTTTATTTTTTTATTTGAGAGAGAGAGAGAGAGAGAGAGAGAGAGAGAGAGAGAAACATTGATTAGTTATTCCAATTATTTATGCATTCATTGGTTGCTTCTTGTATATGCCTTGACCAGGGATTGGATGTACAACTTTAGTGTACCCACAACCTTGGGGTATCTGGACAATACAATGCTCCAAACACTGAGCTATCTGCCAGAGCCAAGAAACTCTAATTGATCTATTTTTTTGAAAATCACATCTGTCTACATCTCTATATCACAGAATGCAAATAAACAAACGAAAATTTAAATTTATATTTATTAAAAGTAGGAAACAAAGATATAATACACTCTGTGCTGAAACTCTCACTTTTTTTTACATCTTCAAGCAGATTTAAAATTGTGCTCTTAATTTTGTTATCAGCATTTTCTGTGATTCATGATGTATTTAAATATATCATATCTTGCAATTTATTTCATAAAAATAACATTTGTTTATTAACTGTATGATTGTAACCTACATACCAACATTAATCAATCACATATTGTATCTAGGTTTTAGTCTTAAATTCATTGTTGGTTGAAAATTTAGTAGACTCAATATTAAGCTTGAAAATCCTTTAACTTGCTCATAAGTATACTAGGTATTGAAATTTTTATTCACTGTTTAATTTACTTGTATTTCACTATTGGGATACTTGGGAGAGAAAAAGGAGATTTAAAATAATGATAATAATCCTGGTAATCATCCTCAATAAGTGTTTTCTAAAAAGAGATCTTGAGATTGCAAAGAGGATCAAGCTGATTCAAACAAATGGAAATTTAAAGTGGAGTCATTACTAACAACATACTGACAATAGTTTTATATATTTTTTAAAGTGTAGTAAGCATAATTTTTAAAAAATATATCTCATTTTTAACAAATTGCTTCAAGTGTACTATGAAAAATAATAAAATGAAATAGGTATTTCTAAGTTATAATTATTAATTCCATAACCAAATTTTGCATTAAGTAATTATTTGTTTCAGGAAAAAAGCACCTTAATCCATAACACAAAATAAGATGGTTTGTGGTAATTATAATTCAATAAATTAACAATACTGTCAGTTAAAATTACTTTTTCATTAAAATTAAAAGTTAATCAGTAAAAACTGTGCAAAGAAGCTTAATTTACCCACAATCACAATGATAATATTGTGATCACGTTTTCTTTTCTAAATATGATTGTTGTGTTATAGGGTCTATTTGTAAATATAAAGGTTTAGAATATCACAATACAAAACTGAGTAAAGGAAGTCAGACAGAAACTTTATTATGATCCTATCAATATAAAGTTTAAAATTAGACATAACTACTCAGTGGTATTAGAAATCAAGATAGTGGTTTTCCTGGAGAGTTGGGTATAACTAGGTCTTGATGCTGATCATATAATATCTTGTGGACGTGTATATTTTGCAAAATTTTATTTAGCTATATACTTAAAATTTGTACATTATAGTATGCCTGTTATACCTCAGTACAGTTTGCAGTAGCAGTAAAAAGTTTATTCCTCAGGAAATGTCAGTGTTAATAAGTTAAAGGATATTATTAAATGAAATGCTTTACCGAGTTGGCAATAGTCTGAAGTTTGCTCACAGTATGTAAAAGAAATGTCTTTGATTAGTTGATTCAAACTCTGATTTTAACTTTTTGTGGGGAATGTGCTTTTTCTTTTCTATTCCGTGCTTCATTAAATGAATAAAATCTCTGGGATTCAAAGCTTAGAAAGAAACTTTGATAACTATTCTTTTCTTTGTTCTTTTTCCCCCTTTAAGTAATATTGTTGAAATATAATTACCATTCCTCTAATGCCAACCTTAAGCTCTACCATTATGTAATCCATACTAATCATCTAAAGAGATTGGTAGTTAGAGCTTGTTCTATTCTAAAGTTGAGAATTTTAACTTTGAAAATTCAAGAAATATCTTATCCTGAAGTGAAGCATCTGGGTTAAATTACCTTATCTACCAGGTGGAGAGAGTTATCCTGAAATATTTTAATGGTTAAGCACACATATCAATTTTGAAGCTGGAGAGTCAAGTTCACACTATACCTTAATACACATTTATGTGATTTATAGTTTTGTCATTATTTATTTACTAACTTTACCACTTACTAGACAGGTTTTGAAAAATTAAACCAAATAAAATGTCAGTTCTTTAGTCACAATAGCCACAGTTCAAGTGTTCAATAGTCAAATGTGCCCAGTGGCTACTGTATTAGAGCATATTGAAATGCTCTAAAGAATTTCCGGAAAGTTTTACTGGACAACACTAATATATATAAATGGAATAATACATTCCTCAGAGAGTTTATTAAATAAGAGTATTTCTGTAGACTTCTTAGCATTATGAAGGCAAATCATAAATGCTTGATCCATGATACTTAATAATCATATCATTGGATAAAATAAGAATAAGCAGATAAAATAATAATAAAAACATAAAACTTACATATCTAGTATCATGACTAGCATATAGGTAGATTTTTATAAATTAACTAAGACTCTCTTAATCATTCTGCTTCCAAATATTTTACTATGAGATAATTCTCAAATTGGCATTCTGAAAAGTTTCCCTGAAGTAGAATCCATAGACCAGCCCAATATGTAATATTCATGCTTTATTAAACACACACACACACACACACATGCACCCGAACCATATTCTAATCAACTATTTACCTTCTTAAAATTCTAAATGCTAAGAAACGTTAACTTGTAGATTGTTAAGTATCTACAATCCAGGATTAAATCTGGATAATCAGAATATGGGATAATGTAAAAAATAGTTTGGATTAGTATTCTAACCCTCTATGATTATGATATCGGCTTACTGATATCAGCTCTGACCTTTGATTTGTCTTATTGTCATTGGATGTATTTCAGTGCCTTTATTTTTCCCTTTTAAAAAAATAGGCTAAATAAAAAACACAAACCCATACTATGTCTATATGCAAGACAGTGGTTAGGTAAACAATGAGTGTCATCCTTAAACCAATTTGGATCTCAGCCCAGAGCCGAACCCATCTGACATACCAGTCAAAACACCCGATTCATCAACTGGGCTATATGTCCTTTTATTCATAGTTCAGTAGGTATCATTCTAATGACAGTCCTTGAGCCCTGTGGACACAAAGTCTGTGCATCTATCTAACAGCATCCAGAAAAGTAGACTTTTAGGAGGGCTTTTGCATTATTACACAAGGAACACCAATCTTGCAAGCAGAAATAAGCTGTTTAAGAAGGGTCGTTTTTTTTCCTCCTGATTATTTATAACTTGTGTTTTTTTTCCCTCCTAGGCTACTGATAAAGATACTGGCAATTATAGTGCCATTGCATACAGACTCATAATTCCACCAATCAAAGAAGGAAAAGAAGGATTCGTGGTAGAGACATATACAGGGCTTATCAAAACGGCCATGCTCTTCCATAACATGAGGAGGTCCTACTTCATGTTTCAAGTCATCGCAACGGACGACTACGGGAAGGGACTAAGTGGCAAAGCAGATGTACTGGTAAGTACATGAATCTTCAGACGCCTTTACTAGTCTGGGGTCAATGTTTCCAGGTGACAGAACATTTAAATTTATTTGAAATGGGCTTTCTAAAATACAAATGGGATTGATTTTATTCAGGTTGTTGATAGCTTTAGCTTAGTATATAAAAAATACAGCTTTAAAGTTGTTGGGTTTTTTGATATTTGGGAAATACATCATATGTTTTTATATATACTTTTGACAAGTGTCATAAGCATTGGATTTCTATTTGGTCTGCAGATCTCATTTTTAATACATATTAGGTTGGAGCTAGTTAAATTTTTAAAATGCTTTGCAGAGTTGTGCTATAGAAATTAAAATAATTTCTATTATTGTTTAAATTAATATTAGGTCTTTTATAATTAAGGAAACAAAAGGAATGTTTTGGAGCAAGTTCATGTTTCAATGGATTTTTTTTCTTGTTGTTTAAAAGTCCTGTTGATGACATTGATGATCCTTGACTAAGTTACATTTGGTTTCAGTCAACAATATCACTTTATTTTTACCTTTTTCTTTAGAATTTCACTGGTAGATTATTCCCAAGTGTGGTTTGCTATTAGCATTTATTCAAAATATTTAACACCAATGCAACCATTCCATGGAATCTCTATCATTATTTGGACTTTTCTCTGATAATTCTAGTATAAATTATAAGTATAATTATTATTGGAAATATTTGCCCCTTAAAGATAGAATCAAGTATAATTTTTTCTTTGCTTCTTACATATTCTTACATCTTCTTTTTTCATAGCTTTCCTCATTTAATTCTCTGGACAGGTTTAACCTTCATATTATGCAGTCATCAGTGATCAAATATTTTTCTTTTTAAAGATCAATCACCATAATTGTCATGGGTATGAAGGCCACAACATTCTCATTTATAACAGTAAAGCTGCATAAGAAACAAGGGCCAATCTAAGCCAAGAAGCTTTTGACATAGAAGATATTAAGATTGATATAGATTTTCAATCAAATTAATATCTGTAAACATTAGGTAAAATAACGCTATTTCTCTTCCTGTTAAGGTATGCACACTGTGGTGCTTTAAGTGATAATTTAGTATATTAAACATAATTAAAATATTATAAAAATCATAAAAATGTAACTGTATAGATTATATATAATATATACATAAGCAGTATGAAGTTTATGGGATTTTTATTTGGATTCTATAAATTATGTGGAAATTATGAAGTATACCTTTAAAATTATTCAAAACTATATAGAGAAAAATTAAATTAAAATAAATGGTAATGTTCTATACTCATAATGTTAAATATAGCAAATAATATTTGTAAGATCTAGAATTCTTTATGGGAAGAAATAAATATTTTATGAAGAGAGAGCAACAATGTACCAAAACCAAGAAGAAAGAGATGTGGTGGTAGCTCTGAGTGACTGACAGATATTCACTCAGTCTGAAGACTGAGACTTGGGAAGTGACCAAGAGAGCGGGCTGAAGATGGAAGTAGTCGGTGCACCTAAAAGCTGAAAGCAATATTAAAATCATTGGAACTCTCTCCTAACAGCAACAAGAAACCCTTTTTTAAAAAGTTAGTAAGAGTGAGTGAAGGTAAGATTTTAATTTAGACAAAACCTTGCTTAATGCAAATGTGGTTCTCCCCTGAGGATGTACCTCTGCCTTCCAAAATAATGGCTTTTGTGTCCTGTTCTGTATATGTTTGCCACAGTCTTCATACTGCCTACGGGCAAAGTAGGATTCTCAGTGCACCACGTGGCTGCTTCTAGGTCTTTCCTTCTTCCCACGAATCCAACCTTGAGTTTCATCATCTGTCTCTGTCGCCTACTCACTGCCTCACATTATTGCTGTGATCACCCGAATTGCTGCTCGATCCCCAACATGTTTCCATGAGTTTAGCTTCGGAGTTATCTCCAACCATTCTTCTGTCCTAATTTTTGGCAATTTCGTTATACACGTAGATGAATCTTCCATATCCTGAACTTAAAATTTCCCTGAATGGCTTTCCTCCAATGGCTTTACCACCTACCCTCTTAAAATAACTTAACAACCAGAGTTATTTTAGCCATTACCAATTACTGCAACCCCTCTATAACCTCCATTTCAAACTTCCCACTCTCTGACAATAATGCTGAATGTGTTCAGCTAGCTCCAGCACTCTTGTGCCCTCACCAGGACCTTTAATTCATTTAGCCTGCTATATTTTTACCCTTCCTCTAATCCCCGTGTGCTCTCTTTCCTGCTTACCAGTTTTGTAATGCATTATCAATTATTAAAAGCACTCCATCACATACAAATTCAACTTCCTTGCCTTCTCTTCCTAAATCATAGACACTTAGCAAAACCATAACTGTGCTTAATTGCAACTTTCTTCTTTCTCTCAAGCTGAGTATGACTGCAAAAACATGTACAATTATATAATTAGTCTTTCTTTAAATTAATGATGAAATCCCCCAAGTGAGCTCTTATTTATTCAATAACCACACTCTATATTTCCTGGGTCATTCATACTCCTCCCCTTCTAGAAGGACTTGTTTCTTACAATTCTCAGTATCTTCTCCACATGCTAATTGCCTAATTAATGGACAACATATTTCACTGAAAGATAACATTAAAGCATTTAGAAGGATACTTTGACAACTCCCATCACTAAATCCTTAACCTACCAGGATTTATACTGACATTCTTTCTATTATTATTATTATTATTATTATTATTATTATTAATTATTATTATATGGATTACCTATGCATTTACCAGGAACCATTACCTTGACCTGTGCAGCAGTTTCAAATCCCACACACCAGCTCTAGGACATTGTTTCAACAGCTCTCTCATTTTCTATATTCATCGTTAATATCAGTCCCCCCTTTATTTGATTATTCCCATAACCATGCTTTTTTTTTCCATTTTATGTTCAAAATAAAATCCCCCTAACCTACATCTCCTTCAAGCTACCACTCATTTCTATTACTCTTTCCAGAAACAGTCATTGTTAGAGATGACTAATTACTCACCATGTAATCTCTTTCAAACTCTCTCTAATCATAATGTCAGTGCTATTACTCATCCAGACTTGTTATGTCAACATCATCAATGGCTTCTTGTTACTAAATAGACTGGTAATTTCAGTCTTCATCTCATTTGAACCATCAGCAGCACTTGGATGACTATTACCTTTACCAGGCTTTTGGGCCACCACGCTCTCTTCTTACTTCTTACCTCACTGTTTACTAGTATTCCTTCTTGGTTCCTGTGCTGGTTCAATTTCTTCTCCTCACCCTTTAGTACTGAGATTTCCTAGAGCTCAGACATTAGTTAATTAATTTTCTTTTCTACTTATACTAATTGACTCGATAAATTCATTCAGACTCATAGCTTTAAAATAGCATCTATATACTAAAACATATTAAAGTTAAATCTTCACCCCAAAGCTCGTTTCTAAAGAGTGTTCTCATCTATCTATTTGTACTTGCAACAATTACACATTAATATCTAATAAAGGTATCTATGTAATGTTTCCTAAACTGAACTTCACTTCCTCATCACATTTCTTTCATTTATAGTCTTCCCAACTTCACTTGATGCCCAAATTATCTTTCAGTTCCTTAGGCTAAAATTTCTTGGTTTAATCTCTTGGTAAATACTGTTATTACTATAGATTATTAACTGCACATTTTTCAACATTTCTACTGTCTAAACTTGGTTGAAACCACTATCATATTTAACCTATATCATTGCGCAAACCCATTACTTGCCCTCATGTTTCTATTCTTTCTACACTACAGTCCAGTTTGATTATAATAGCCAGTGATTCAAATGTAATTCAGTTCCTATTATTTCCTAGTTCACAATCTTTTAATATAACACCAATTTACCCAGAGAAATGTTCAAGTCACATATGAGACCCTTGATTCTGGCCTCCAGTAACCTCATTTTCTACTCTTCTCTCTCTTACCCATTCAAACCAAATAAATTGGCCAAGTTGCTTTTGTTCACAGTCAGACATGCTCTTACTTAGAGATTTGGCAGTGGCTCTACTTAGAATGCTTCTTCTCCAAATGGAGCATCAGGATGTGGTACCAAAGAACACCCACATACCTCAAAAAGCTATTAAAAATCTCATATTTTTTTAAGAAAAGTGAGATTATGCTAGAAACCATGTAAGAGAGACACGACCACTCCAAGCAAGAAATGGTGGGCTTCTAAAGGTCCAATATGTTAGCTATTTGCCATGTGTGGCTTCTTAGCACTTGAAATGAAACCAGGTCGCATTAAGATGTGCTGTAAGTGTGTCATACACACTGAATTTCAAAGTCCTAGCATGAAAAAATGCGAAAAGTCTCCTTTGTAAGTTGTTTTATGTTGATTGCATATTAGAATGATAATATCTTGAATACATTGTGT
Organism: Murina feae; assembly: GCA_004026665.1. Lineage (NCBI taxonomy): Eukaryota > Metazoa > Chordata > Mammalia > Chiroptera > Vespertilionidae > Murina > Murina feae. The sequence goes on from PVJC01027848.1 coordinate 16,324, forward strand.
TAAATGTGTTATTGAATAAATTTCATCATTTTTCCTCTTTGAGTGCTAGAAAATTTAAAATTACATATCTGGTATGTATTTGAGACTCAGATTCTGTTTCTATTGGACAGTACTGTCTAAAGGATATGGGAAAAATGAGTGAGGGCAAGGAAAGATAAGAGGTTTGTGATTAAGAATTAAAAGGACTTAGGAAATAATGTAACGACAATCCCTTGTTTTAGAATTCAAAGCTTCATAGATGTTACTTTCTCTCTTCTTTTTTTTTTACCATACCTAGTGACAAATCAATTTTCACAATAATAGGTATATTTTCTTTAAAATCTTTCATTAGTAGTCAACACACAAAGAATAAAATTAAGTAATTTAATAAGCAGAATTTTTTATGGTTTTGTATAACAAACTAACATGTATTTCTGATACTATTTACATAGAAGCTATACTAGAAAAAGTAACAATATTAGGTAATGCTAAAGATTCAAATATCTCTCCTATAAATGATGGAAGAAACCAAAGAATCATGGATATAGGATTTTTTGAAAATCAGAATTTAAACTATAATAGCTTATTCTTCATTTGCATAGTCCAACATATACACATTCTATATAAATCATATATTAATACTTTTAAAATATTTAAAATTTTAAATGTAACTTTTAACAGGTAAGTCTGAAACAACTACTTTTGGAGTTAAACACAGTAAGACATTTTATCTGAATTATAATTTTCTATCTTAAAAATAACAAAAGTATGTTTTCAAAGGTTACTAAGATCAGAAAATCTTTTATTTTTTCCCCTTATATATTATATTTTATTTTTATTTTTTTATTACATACAGTTTGACAAATATTAGTACATATATCTCCAAAATCTTTTAGATAAATTGTAAGCTTAATATACATATATGCCAGAGGATCTGAAATCTTAATTTATTCTATTGATTCAGTCAGAATGTAGTCCCTAAGCTCATTAACAAATTGAAAATTCCCTTTGAGTCAGTAATTTACCTTTCTGAGAAATTACTGACTATTCTTAAAAAGCCAATTATAGAGATACTTATATCTGCTAGGTGAAATTTTGCTTCCAAATAGCGTCCTAGCACATGAGTCATTGCATTTCAAAAGTTTTCTTGTAAATAAACTTCAAAAGCTCAGAATATATATAAGAGGAAATTCTAAAAATCTGACAGCCACATGTAATAGATGCCTATGGTATTTGTCATTGTAGACTTACTGCATAATAAAAAACTCCAAAATTTCAAAAACTTAAACAAACAAATGTGATTTTTCTCTCATATGACTGCATTGAGAGTGTATGCAGTTGAGTGATGTTCTCCATGGCTTTCCTACAAATGGAAACAGGAACTCGGTTTCCTTCAACTTATGATTTTGCCCTTTTCTACGACTTCTTTATAAGGATAGAAATTGAAAAAGAAGAAAAGGTTCACACAGAAAATACTCAAGCAATTGCTTTCTTTTCACTAACTTTATATCTGTCAGAACATCATGTGGTTCCACCAAACTACAAAGGAGGTTGAGGAATCTATTCTTGCCAAGATAACACTCCATGGCTACTATTTGTTCCAGGCCATTTGTTTTTTGTCAGAATTTATTTTCTCTTTTTTTGACATTGTCTGATCCAATGTTGAAAGAAAGGGGAGAAAATATAAGGAAGGGAAGGAGATAAAGAAGAAAGAGGGAGAGGAGAATAGACATATTAAGGGAGGAAGAAAAGAAAGTAGAAATTAATTTTACAAGTATCATATACATTTTCTAGAGATTTTTGCCATACATACTACCAAAAACAAAAATAAGCAAATAAATAAAACTAAAGTACTTCTAGGTAATTTCTGTCTCTTTTTTCACTCAGGACCACTAAGAAGAGAAAAATGTTGCACAAAAACTGTGATAATCTATTTCTAATAAAATTAGATGAATGTGTGTGAGTGTGTGTGTGTGTGTGTGTGTGTGTGTGTGTGTGCAGACATAATCAGGAAAATGTAAACACTTGATCCCAGACACCTATAATGAGTTCGGATACAAGGTTGTAACTGCCAATGTTCACTGTTTGCTCATAGGTGCCTACCTTAATATACACTGCAGAACCCGAATTACTGGGCTCAAACAATGATTTGAATGATTGCTAATTAGTTGCATTATTTCACATAGTAGTTTGGATTTCTTCTCCCAAAACACTGAATCTTCCAGCCACTCTGGACCTGTTTTCCCATATGGCCGTATCACTATGGAGATGAGTTAATAGTTGACCTCTTCAGATGAGTTGTGGACTCTGATTTGTCACATTACCACTTCTCCCTATTATTTCCTACCTTTGGCTACTTCACTCATTTACCTTACCTGTCTAGTCTTTGAAGACACTAATTTTGTGGCTCCTGATAGGGCATCTATACGTAGACAACTTGGAGCCTGTATCAAAAATACTTGCAGCATAAAATTATTCCCTAGTACAAATTATGATCAGCTATGTGATGCTAAATATGCCTAATCCAGTATATTCAATTTATGGTCCTGGTGCATATACACACACATAATTCTAATAGTGTTTAATTTACATAAGACACTATGTGATTTGACTTTACATTTTTTATATTCATATTAGATAATAGTAAAGAGCACATGTTCTGGAGTCAGCCTGCACTAATTGGTCCCAAGTTATTAAATGTTTCTTGATTTATTAGTTTTCTTATAACTGAATAATAGTCATAACTACCTGATAATGGTGGTTGTTAGAATTAAATGACTTAAAGCCTATAGTGTATTGAGGAAAAAAGTAAATTGTATGTTGTAAACAGGTAATAAATGCTTTTATTTTTATCCCATTATTCTAAATAAGAACAGGGAAAAATGTTATTAATGTTAAATGAGTAGGATGAACTCATCAACGCTGTTAAAATTAATTTTAGCCCCATATGTAAGTTTACATCTATATTCGTCTTTATCTGCACATAAAGTTGGCTAAAGCAGACATAAAGACTATATGTGATGATGCCCTAGTCAGTTTGGCTCAGTGGATAGAGGGTCATCCTGAGGACTGAAGGGTACCAGGTTCAATTCCGGTCAAGGGCACATACCTTAGTTGCAGGCTCACTCACTGACCCTAGTCAGGGCTGTGTGGAAGGCAACCATCCCATTATCTCTCTCACATTGATGTTTCTCTCTCTATATATATATATCTCCCCCCCCGCCTTCCACTCTCTCTAAAAATCAATGGGAAAATATCCTTGGGTGAGGATTAACTACAACAACAACAGCAAGACTATATATGAAGGTTTTATTAAATGAATTATTCTAACTAGTCATATCACAGATTCTTAGTCACAACGACTAAATGATCTCTTGAGTTTTATAAAATAAAGGCTGTTTTTTGTTTGTTTGTTTTTCTGATTGTTCTTAACCTACCTAATTAAAAAAACAAATAAAAACATATTTCATGCCCTAGTAAATAATGAAGAAAGCAAACAAACACAAAATCAACAACAGTGGAAATCACTTAAGGTTCTGACATCTAATGAAAATTACATGACTCAAAATAATTTATTCCTAAATTTAAAAATGAAAACCACTGTGTGAAATGCATAGCAGAGAAGAAATAAAAAAAAATGATCTAATTATAGAAATGTTAATGAGTAAAAGCCAAACAAATTCTGTTTGTTTCTTCTTCCAGGTCTCTGTTGTCAATCAGCTGGACATGCAAGTCATTGTTTCTAATGTGCCCCCCACTCTAGTGGAAAAAAAGATAGAAGAACTTACAGAGTAATGAATTTTTTGCTTACTTATATATTTATTTTCATACAGCTGTAATTTTTATTGGATTAGGTAATTTTAATCATTATAATGTTCAGGTTAAACATATATTCTAACACACTGTCTTAATAATTTAGCTTGCTGTTTTCCTGAAGTAAGTAGTTTTATTTGAAATATGTGGAGGTTCTAAGAGTACTTTCAAATAGGACTGGAAATTAGATGTGAAAAGATATTAATTTGGAATGCTTTGATTGATGCATCAACATAACCTCAAATGCAGCATATAAGAAATAAATCATAACATTAATTATTCGAGTATATAGGATGTCCCAAAAAATGTATATGCACACTTTGAATAATTATAAAGGCAGTGTTTATTGAAATACACTTCATTTTCGAAATTGAGCTATCAGCTGTTAAAGTGTGTATGCAAAGTTTTGGTCCCAAATTACTCAAATAGCCCAATATCTACCTAGTAATCCAGCTAGTCCAGGGAATGCTATTTCTCAGAGTGATATACCTAGATGGCTAAAGCTTATTTTTTTCAAAAACCAATTTTAAATGAGATATGTTTAATCTAAAATATATGACATGCCCATCTGCCTTTGAACAGAGTACACTGAATATGTTATTGTTCACTCAAAGTAGTGATTATTGACTAAACAGCTGACCTTTAATATTCTGAGTGCTCTCAAGGATTATTAAAATGTCTTCACTCTTTTACTCTTAACTATCCTGACCTAACCTGCCACCATTTCATAATTTGTAAATTGGTACTTATTTATCATTATGTTTTCTATTGAATTTTGGTTGATACATGCCAATTGTCACTGTTAATCTGCCTCTCTCTAGAAAAATATCTCCTACTTATAAATTCCCAGAAGAAGCTTCAGATAAAAACTATTAGTAATTATGTGTCAAATAAAATACAATAGTCATTGATTAAGGCATGAGTGATCACCTTTTAATGAGGCATAGGTGTTTTGCAACAATTATTCATTGATCTTTTATAAAACAGAACCATTGGATGTCATATAAATTTTTCTACAAATGAGGTGACTATCAACTTGTATGCATGAAATATTGATAATACAGTGTCTTGTTTACCTCGAACGTGTTATATATGCTTAACTTTTATCAAAATAATAGCTGATTACACCTGAAAATTTTAGAATTATATCTATCTTTAGCTGCTTTAATGTCGTCTATTGGGGTAGCCTTTCTCTGATTACATAGTCCAAAAGAGATGACATTTTCTTCAGCCTCTAACCCAGTGATTTTCCACTGGTGTGCCACAAAATATTTAAAAACATGCAATACCTGACTATATAGTCAGAGCATTGATCCCTTTTCCCAAATAAAAAAAAAAAATGACAGCCAACAAAACAGTAGCCATCTGATGTGAATGAGTCAAAATTATACCTATTTTTTTTGGTCTGATAGGCAAAAAATATAACATTTTTTGGAGTGCCACAGAATTTTAGTAATTAGATTATGTGTGCCATGAGATGAATAAGGTTCAACATTGCTTCTCTAACCCTTTTTTCTTTCTTTTTCTTCAGGGTATTATCTAATATTTTTATCATATGTCAATTTCCCACTGGGATATAAATGCCATAAGAATAGAAAAATACAATTTATTCCTTTTAAGTGGATATGATGATTATGAATGAGAAAAATCAGGCAACTTTCAAGTCTTGAGAGAACTGTATCACTATGAAAGGAGCTGTAACTTTGTATAACATAGGTTTTGAAATTCAAGATTGGGCATATAATTTAATCTTTCCCAGACTCAGTTTCACCAGCCCATATAACAAAGAACTAATATGCTAATTAGACCGAACAGCAGAACAACCATCTAGCAAATGAAGGCAGGGCTGAGGCAGGCGGGGCTGCGAGGCCCAGCCGAGGTTGCGAGGGGCTCTGAGGGCTGAGTCCCTTGCACGATTTTGTTCATGGGACCTCTAGTTGGTTGATAAGAGCTAATAAAACTTATTATCAAAGAACTGTGATAAGAACTAAATGATATAAGCTATCTCAGACTATGGAAATCATGAACATTTAATGAATAATGGATATACAGAAATGAGGTTAGTAGCCCAAAGTCTGTAGGATAAGACAGAGGCCACAGTTTCGCACTTTCTACTCAAAGAGCAGATAGTGTAGTAATGGAGCTCAGATCACAGACTCGGGCAAGTTTGAATCCTCCTATAGTTGTGTGATTTCCGAGCCAGATATTTAACACATAAGACCATGCTTCTTCAGCTTGAATATTGAAATAAGGATGCCAATTCTGTGTTACTTTTGATAAAATTAAACGTAATTTTTCTGGTTCAGTAAGTCATAGCAGGCACATGACTGATTGCTTTCGATAAATTTTTCAACGCCTGTATTACATTGGAGATTCTTTTTCTTTTCTTTTTTTTTCTTTTCTTTTTTTTATTGCTTAAAGTATTACAACAAGTGATAGATAGGTCTCCATTTTTTTCCCCTTGCCCTTCCCTACATTGGAAATTCTTAAGCTCAAAAATTTCTCACCTCTTTTTTTAAAAAAAATGTACCTTTTTTTAAAGAGCAGTTTTATATTGGCAACAAAACTGAGCAAAAGATTCAAAGAATTCCAATATGCACTTTTCCCCCACGGATTCCTATAGATTCCCTCTCTATCTACATCTTGCACCAGATGATTACAGTTAAAGTTACACTACCGACCAATCATTATCACTCCAAAGTCATGCTTTACATTAGGATTCACTCATGATGTTGTACATCCTGTGGGGTTATTATAATACACTAGGGGCCCAGTGCACAAAAATTTGTGCACTCGGGGGTCCCTCAGCCCAGCCTGTACCCGCACAACCTGCCACCTGCCACCCACACATCTCACCCCACCCACCCCACACACATCCC
>PVJC01027849.1:0-22994 GCA_004026665.1 Murina feae
GCAGCGTCTATAATGAAACAATTGTTACTTTTACTGGTGAGGCCGGGGCTGCTCTTTCCTTCAGCTCCTGAGGATTCTGTGATTGTTATATTGTTTCAAAGGTGTGTTTCGCTAGAGCCAGTTTAATCGGAGCTGAGCTGAGCGGGCGCAGCTTCACTTTTGCTCCTGCTGCAATGGAAACTGCCCTTTACTCAGGTCCGGGAGTGGCAGCCGCCATGTTGGCTGAGCTAATTTGCATACAGCCGCTCTGATTGGCTGGTGGGCGTGGCTTACCCGTCTCGGAGAAACGGTTAATTTTACTATTTCGCTTTTGTAGAGTAGATGAACAATTTTGAACTTGAATCTCTTGGGGGCGGGGAACAATTAGGTAAAAGCCAGCAAATGATCCTAAAGACTAGGGGTATTTATAGTAGGGAAAGGCTGTTGGGCAGTAATCCATCGAGGTATTTGTGACAGGCTGAACAATGGCCTTGGAAGACATCCAGGTTCCAACCCTTTGGATGTGTGAATGTGACTTTACAAGGCAGAAGGGACTTTGCAGATGTTATCAAGTTAAGGCTCTTGCGATGGGGAGAATATCCTGGATCTTCTGGGTGGGCCCTAAATGTAATCACAAAGTGTCCTTATGGGAGGGATGCAGAGGGAGATGACACAGAAGAGCAGAAGGCAAGGTGATGATGTAGCAGAGATTGGAGTGATGCCCTTTGAAAATGGAGGAAGGAGCCACAAGCCAAGGAATTCAGGCAGAAACGAGCAGCTGAAGAAGGCAAGGAAATGGATTCTCCTTGCAAAGCCTCTAGAAGGATGCAGGACTGGCAGCATCTTGACTTCAGTCCAGTGAAGCTGATTTTGGAGTTCTGACGACCAGAACTGAAAGAGAATAAATTGGTGTTGCTTTCAGCCCCCACCTTTGTGGTAACTTGTTACAGCAGCCATGGGAATGCATACAAATAAGTAAGTTTTCCATGCCTAATGCCAAAGAGGTCCCCTCCAGCAGGTATTTTATAGGGGCAGGGAGAGCTGGAGGGGATCCACAAAGTGCACTCACCTCCTCAGGAAGTTTCTACTTGGTATAGGTATGGGCAGCTGCAGCTGGAAGCAGAAATGGAAATAGAATAGCAACTGTGAGCTCTGTGGGGTTGGGAAGAACATGTTTTTTAAATTCTCACCTGAGGACGTGCTTAGAGCATGTGCTGTGACCGGGAATCAAACTGGCAACCTTTTGGTGCACAGGATGGATGCTCAGCCAACGAAGACATCCCAACTGGGCAGGGAAGACAATTTGGAGAGCAGGCAGTAGTAGACAGAGAATTCTCAGCAATTGGCATATGTGCATAAATATTAGCAAAAGGCCAGATAAGCATGGAGAGCATAGGCCAGAGGAAGCTGGAGAGCAGAGGTGACCAGAATGAGAATCCAGACAAGGATGAAGCTAGAGGTGCAGCCTAGGCACACCCAGGGCTCCTGCGGAGAGGGATTGGCAGCGCACAGCCCAGCGTCTGTGGTCCTGCCTTCAGGTGTTGCTCTGGAGGGTGGGAGGGGATCTGAGAGTGCAAATCGCTGGATCTGCCATTCCTGTTTCATTCAGGATAACTCTGAGTTTTTATGTTGGACCCATCAAGCTTCCAGGTGGGATTTCATTTAAGAAAATATTCCACTGGTAAAAAAGGTTCTTTTGTAACTTTTTTAATTTTGATCTGTTTAAATGCACAAAAAGTTGCAATAGTACAAAATAGCCTTCATCCAGATTCACCAAGCGTTAGCATTTTGCCTCACTGGCATGAGCATTTGTTCTCTCTTTCTAAGTATAAACATGTCTGAACCATTTTAGAGTAAGTAGGCATTATATCCCTTTATCCCTAAATACATCAGTGTATAGTTGATAAGAACAAGGACATTTTGTAGAATTTTTATTACAGTACAGTGATCAAAATTGGGAAATCTAACATTGACAAAATGCTGTCATCCAATCCACAGTCCAAATTCAAATTTTGCCAATTGTTTTTATAGCTATTTTGTTTTCCTGGTTCAGGATCTGATCCAGGTTCACACATTGCATTTAGGTGTCACATTTCTCTCTAGTCTTCTATAATTTGGAATATTTCCTCAGTTTTTGTCTTTCACAGCCTCACCATTTTTGAAGAGTACAGGTCAGTTATTTTGTAAATAACCCCCAATTTCAGTGTGTATAATGTTTCCTCATGACAGGATTCAGATCATGCATTTTTAGTTTGTATTCCACAAAAGCGGTGCTGTGTCCTTGTCAGAATACTGTATTGGAAGGGATGTGATATTGTCAAAGGATGGTGACCTTGACCCTGTGGTTAAGGTGGTGTCCTTCAGGCTTCTCCACTGCAAGTTCTCATTCCTCCCCTTGTAAGTGGGAAGATACTTTAAAATATGTAAACATGCTGTTCCTTATCAAACTATCACCCATTAGATTTGGCATCAAAATGGTTTTTCTAACACCATCATTCCTTCCACATTAGTTAGTTGACATAATTCTGTAAGGAAGCTCTTTCTCTTACCTCCCAGTGTTATATTAATTTATTTAATTGTATCTGTATACACACATGGTTCTTATTATATTCACTGGGTTATAAGTCACTGTTGTCACTATTTTGATGCTGACATGCACTCAGATTTGGTAGTGGGAACTCCAGCAAGTTGTCTCCTACATTTTTTGATTTGTTCCTATAATTTTTTGAGCACTTCTTTATTTTCTGTAGCAAGATATTCTAGGTCCTTCTTGCTTCAACCTTGGAGTCAGCCATTTCTCCAAGGAACCCTCATTATTATTATTATAAGGAATATTTAGAAGATCTGGGTAGTAGGTGTGTTCATTGCTACTGGTGTATCATTGCTTCTAGGCCTCTTCAGCTTATAGATCTAAGACAACACACACACACACACACACACACACACACACACACACGCACACACACACACACACCCCTATCTGTTTATCTCATATCTCTAATTCCAATCCTACATTACAGGGTTCATCCTAAGCTTCTCTCATTTGTAACAGCTATTGCTCCCAGTGAGAAACCTGGCTCCCACAATTTCAATTTATTTATTCATTGGCTCAATCCTATTTGTCACAGAACGTAGATTCAGAATGGCTAACCCATACCACTGCAAACAACCACCCACACAAAAACAGAAACAACAACAATGAAAAACAAAACAAAACCACAAACACAATAAAACAAGTTATAAGTAGAATTATTTATTTACAGTTCTTTTTGTCTTTAGATTGAAGGTACATAGTTAAGGTTCTGTGTTAAAAAATTACTTGGACCCTAAGCCAGTTTGGCTCAGAGGATAAAGTGTTGGCCTACAGACTGAAGAGTCCCCGGTTTGATTCCAGTCAAGGGCACATGCCCGGGGTTGCGGGTTCAATCCCCCAGTAGGGGGCATGCAGGAGGCAGCCAATCAATGATTCTCTCTCATCACTGATGCTTTTATCTCTTTCTCCTTTCCTCTCTGAAATATATATATATATATATATATATATATATATATATATATATATATATATATATATATATATATATAAAATTACTTGGGTTTGTTTTCTTGCTCCCCCTTCACCATTAGTTGTGTTATTCTTTTAAATTATGATTAGGTCCATTTTTTTCTGTTTATTTCAGAGATTTGACTTGATGTTTTTAGAAAGGTATTTAAAACATTAACGTGGTTCCATACTTCAAACTATATCAAAAGTTACTCTCAGTGAAGCATCACTCCCTTATCCACCCGTTTCCCTCCCCATTCTCCCCCCTATCCTTGCCACTGCCCCCAGCCTTGTAGATAACCATTCTCTTTAATTTCTGGTTTCTTTTTTCCCCCCAATTTCCTTTTGTAATGAAGTAAGAGAGTATATAGAATTTTCTTTTTTCCTCTTCCTGCACAAAAGGTACAACACTTTATCTTTTTGCAGTCTCCTTTTTCACTTACAAAATATGTCCTGGAAATCTCTCCATGTCGTTTCATAGAGCTCATCCCGTTTTCTTTTAGCTGCATAGTGCTCCCCTGTGTGGATATAACTTAGTTTATTCAACACATCTCCTATGTGTGAGCATTCAGGTTGTTTCCAATATTTTGCAAGTATAAATAATGCTGCAATGAATAAACTTGTGCCTATATAACTTTATATTGTTGCAGGTGTATTTTCAGCGTAAGTTCCTAGAAGTGAATTTCTGGAACAAGAGGTAAATGCATATATAGTTTTGTTAAGTACTGCCAAATTCCCCTCCATAAGGCTGTGCCATTTTGCATTCCTATCAGCAATGCATGAGAGTGCCATTTCTCCCCAGCCCTTGCCAACACAGTGTGGTGCCAAGTTTTAAAATTTTTGCTAATTTGATAGTTGATAAGTGGTATTTCAGTGTGGTTTTAATTTGCATTTATCTTTTTATGAGTTGAATAACTTCTCATAAGTGTAACCGTTTTTTATCTTTTTTTAGGTAAATTGTCTATTCATGAATTTTGCTCATTTTTCTATGTTGTTTGGTCTCTTATTCCCCAATTTTAAAAGTTCTGTATATATTACAGATATTAGACCTTCAGCTGTGATATATCTGGCAAATCCATTTTTGAAGAAAGTTTTAATGTCACTATTTTAAGTTGGCCAGTAGCTAGCTGTAAATATGTATGCTTGTGTTGACTGTTAAACTATGCTGTTTATGTGTGTGCATGTGTGTGTGTGTGGTGGGGTATTTGGGGGTAGGGTTGATTATAAATATCAAATCTCCTTAATTTAGCCTAGATTAAAATGAAAGTTAAATAGCCTTTTCAACAAATGGTATTGGAAATCCATAGGCAAATAAAATGAACGTTGACCCGAGTTTCACACTTTATATAAACATTAACTCAAAGTGGAAAAAATTACCTCAAATATAAAACATAAAAGTCCAGGGGTCCTCAAACTTTTTAAACAGGGGCCAGTTCATTGTCCCTCAGACTGTTGCAGGGCCAGACTATAGTTTAAAAAAACTATGGACACATTCCTATGCACACTGCACATATCTTATTTTGAAGTAAAAAAACAAGGTGACAAAAACACCTGGCGGGCCACATGGGCCCGCGAGCCGTAGGTTGAGGACCCCTGCATAAAACTATAAAAATTTTAGAAAGAAACATAGGATAAGATCTTTGGGATCTGCACTAGGCAAAGAATTCTCAGACTTGACATCAAAAGCATAATTTGAAGATGAACAAATTAGGCCTCATCAAAATTATGCACTTTTCTCTATGAAAGCCCATGTAAAGAGGATTAAAAAAGCTGTAGACTGGGAAAAATATTTGCAGACCAGACATCTGACAAAGAACTGGTATTAGAGTATAATGAACTCTCAAAACTCAATGGTAAAAAAAAAAAAAATCAAACTATCCAATTAGAAAATGGATGAAATATACACAATGCCAGAATAACGTTCAACCATTCTGGGAAACAGTTTGACAGTTTCTTAAAAATAAGATGCAACTCCCATAGAACCCAGCAATTGCACTCTTGGGCATTTATCCTAGAGAAATGAGGACTTATATGCATATAAAAGCCAGCGTCCAAATATTTATAGCTTTATTTTTTATAAAGTATACTAGAGGCCCAGTGCACAAAAATTTGTGCACTCAGGGGGGTCCCTCAGCCCGGTCTGTGCCCTCTCACAGTCTGGGAACCCTTGGGGGATGTCTACCTGCCGGCTTAGATCCGCTCCCTGGGCAATTGGGCCTAAGCTAGCAGTTAGACATCCCTCTGGCAGCCTGGGAGCCCTCTGGGGATGTCCACTTGCCAGCAGGGAGCAGGCCTAAGCTGCAGTTGGACATTCTTAGTGCTGTTGAGGAGGCAGGAGAGGCTCCCACCACCACCACTGTACTGGCAGCCATCGTCAGCCTGGCTTATGGCTGAGCAGAGCTCCCCCTGTGGGAGTGCACTGACCACCAGGGACAGCTCCTGCATTGAGTGCCTGCCCCCTGATGGTCAGTGTGTGACAAGTCACTCCTAGTAGTTCTGCTGTTAGGGTCAATTTGCATATTACCCTTTTATTATATAGGATAGAGGCCTGGTGCATGGGTGGGGGCTGGCTGGTTTGCACTGAACGGTGTCCTGGATCAGTGTGGGGTTCCCGCTGGGGTGCCTAGCCAGCCTGGGTGAATGGCTGATGGTTGTTTGGAGGCTGGCCACAGCCCCTTCAAGGTGGGTGTCTCCCACTGGGGTGCCTGGCCGCCTGAATGAGGGGTTGAGGGCCGTTTTCAGGCTGGCCACATCCCCTTTAGAGAGGGGGTCCTGTTGGGGTACCTGGCCAGCCTGGGTGAGGGGTTGATGGCTGTTTGCAGGCTGGCCACAGCCCCTTCAGGGTGGGAGTCCCTGCTGGGATGCCTCGCCAGCCTGGGTGAAGGGCTAAGGGCCATTTGCAGGCTGGCCAAGCCCCCCAGCAGAGACCCTCAACCTGTGAGGGTTAGACCAACCTGGGTGAGGGACAGATGGCTGTTTGCAGGCTGGCCACAACCCCCAGCCACCCAATCTCCCAGCGAGGCTGGAAGCAGGTTTCTGGGGTTTATTTATCTTCTATAATTGAAACTTTGTTGCCTTGAGTGGAGGCTACAGCTGGCCTAGGCAGGCAGCTTCCTCCATTGCTGGGGCAATGAAGCCTCCTGTTTGCTCTAGCTCTGTGACTGCTGGCTGCCATCTTGGTTGGGTTAATTTGTATATAGTCCCTCTGATTGGCTGGTGGGCGTGGCTTGGGATGTAGCTGAGTGATGCAATTAGCATATTACTCTTTTATTAGATTAGATTTTTATTGATTCAGAGAGGACGGGAGAGAGAGATAGAAACATCAAGGATGAGAGAGTACCATTGATTGTCTGACTCCTGCACACCCCCTACTTGGAGGGGGGGGGGCGGAGATTGAGCACACAACCTGGACATATGCCCTTGGCTAGAATTGAATCTGGGAACCTTTAGTCTGCAGGTTGATGCTCTATCCACTGAACCAAACCAACTAGGGATTATAACTTTATTAGAGCCTGACTAATGAAATTTGTGCAATAGTAGGCCTTCCTTCCCCTGACTGCTGGCACTGGCTTCCATCTGGCCGCTGGCAGGCACTTGGGACCTGGGTTTTTCCCACAGCCCTGGCTTTGTCCAGAAGGTTGTCTGGAAGGTTGTCCAGAAGGACATCTGGAAGGATGTCTGGTCTAATTAGCATACTGTGCTTTTACTATTATAGAAGATTTGTAATAGCTATAAGCTGGAAACTTCCAGATGTCCTACATCAGGTGAATGGTTACACAAACTGTTTAGACCAATGATTCTCAATCAGGACCCATACAGCTTCTTCAGAGTGTGTTTGAAAATGTGTGGAAGTGTTTTTTTTTTAAATATATATTTTATTGATTTTTTTACAGAGAGGAAGAGAGAGGGATAGAGAGTTAGAAACATCGATTAGAGAGAAACATCGATCAGCTGCCTCCTGCACACCCCTTACTGGGGATATGCCTGCAACCAAGGTACATGCCCTTGACAAGAATCGAACCTGGGACCTTTCAGTCTGCAGTCCGATGCTCTATCCACTGAGCCAAATTGGTTAGGGCTGTGGGAGTGTTTTTTGTGTCATATTGACTGAGAGGTGTCCCTGATATTTAATGGACAGAACCAGGAATTCGAAATATACTGCAATGCATGTGGCATTTTCCATAATGGGAATATTCTTTTCCCAAATCCCAGTGGCATCCCACTGAGAAATATTGGATTAAATAGCTAAAATCTTAAAACTATTTATATACTCTGTCCTCTAAAACAAAAATGAAAGCTATAAGTTGAATTTCCAAGTTTGTTTATTAAAATGGACAGAATTTTCCTTCAATATTAAAAAATGTTATTGTTAAGTTGCAAGGTTTTTTAAGCTTGAGATTCTGAAAAATTTTTTTTAATATGTTTTTATTGATTTTAGAGAGAGGAAGGGAGAGAGATAGAAACATTGATAAAAGAGAGACATCAATTGGGTGCCTCCTGCACGCCCCCTACTGGGGATTGAGCCTGAAAACCAGGCATGTTCCTTGAATAGGAATCAAATCAGGGACTTCTTGGTTCAAGAGTTGACTCTTGACCACTGAGCAACACCGGCTGGGTGAGAATCTGAAATTTTGTTACAGGAAACAAATGTTTATTAGAATGTTATTAGAATAATTAATTACAATAAAAGGACAGTGTAGATGATTTTGAAGTAGAAATATAGCTACAGATGTACCTTTCAGTTTTATTGAAATACTAGAGGCCCAGTGCACAAAATTTGTGCACTCAGGTGTGGGGGGGTCCTCAGCCCAACCTGCACCTTCTTGCAGTCCATGAGCCCTTGGGGGATGTCTGACTGATGGACATCCTTAGCGCTGCCACAGAGCCTGGCTTCTGGCTGAGCGGCACTCACCCTGTGGGAGCGTACTCACCACTAGGGGGCAGCTCCTGCATTGCGTCTGCCCCCTGGTGGTCAGTGTGCATCATAGCATCAGGTCATTCTGCTGTTTGGTCGATTTCCATATTAGCCTTTTATTATATAGGATAAGTGACATACAGCACTGTTTAAGTTTAAGGTATATAGAATAATGACTTGGCTAAGTATATATATTGTGAAATGATTACCATAGTAAGTTTAGTTAACATCTATCATCTTTTATAGACACAAAAATGTTTTTCCTTATTGTGAGAACTTTTAGATTCTACTCCCTTAGCAACTTTTAAATATACCATACAACAGTGTTAACTATAGTCACCGTGTAATGATTTATCTTATAACTGGAAGTTTGTTCCTTTTGCCCCCTTTATCCAATTCCCCAATCACACCCTCCTCACCGCGCCCTCCCCTGCCCCCAGCCTCTAGCAACCACAAAACTGATCTCCTTTTCTATCAGGTTTTCTGTTTTGTTTTAGAGTCCATATATGAGTGAAATCATACGGTATTTGTCTTTCTGGCTTATTGTGTCTGACTTATTTCATTTATCATAATACCCTCAAGGTTCATTCTTGTTACAAACGGCAGAAATTCCTTCATTTTTATGGCTGAATAAGTATTCCATTGTGTACATAAATCACATTTTAAAATCAATTTATCTGTTGATAGACACTTTGGTTGTTCTCATGCTTTGGCTATTGTAAAGAATGCTGCAGTGAACATGGGGGTGCAGATAGCTTTTTGACATAGCAATTTTATTTCCTTTAGATATGTTCCCAAAAGTGGAATTACTGCATCTTATGTTCTACTTTTAATTTTTTAAAATTAGAAGGAACCTCCATACTGTTTTCCATAGTAGCTGCACCAATTTACATCCTCACTGACAGTGCACAATGGTTCCCTTTTCTCCACATCCCCATCAACGTGTGTTATTTCTAGTCTTTTTGAGGATCGCCATTCTAACAGGTGTGAGGTGATATCTCATTATGGTTTTGATTTGCATTCCCCTGATGATTAGTGATGTGAAGCATCTTTTCATGTACTTGTCGGTCATTTGAATGTCTTCTTTAGAAAAATGTCTATTCATTTTAAAATTAGATTATTTGCTTTTTTGTTTGTTTAGCTTTTGAGGTGTATGAGCTCTTAATATATTTTGGATATTAACTCCTTATGAGACACAATTCGCAAATGTTTTTCTAGATTTTGCAAGTTGTCTTTTTCTTTTGTTGACTGTTTCCTTTGCTGTGCAGGGGCTTTTCAGTGTGATGCAGTAGCCCTTGTTATCTATTCTGTTGCTGGTGCTTTAGGTGTCATGTCCAAAACATCACGACCAAGACCCAGGTTGAGGAGCGTTTTCCTTATGTTTTCTTCTAGGAAGTTAATGGTTTCAAGTTTTACATTTAAGTTTTTAATTCACTTAGTCAATGTTTGAAAGCTGTGTAAGATAAGATCTAGTCTTACTCTTTTATGTCTGAATATCCAATTTCCCCAGCACCACTTATTGAAGAGACTGTCTTTTCTCCACAGTCAAATATTTGTTGACCATACACACGTCAGTTTATGTCTGGGCTCTCGATTCTTTCTGTTCCATTGGCCTATGAGTCTGTTTTTATGATATGCCTCACTTTAAAATGTACTTTACAACTAAAATATAGTGAATCTGATTACCTAGAAAACATAATAGAGGATTTAAAAAATGCCTTTTCTTAGTAAATTGCATGAGGGCTCCCTTTTCTCCACATCCTCATCAACGTGTTCTCTTGTGTTTTTGATGATAGCCATTCTAACATGTGTGAGGTGATATCTCATTATCGTTTTGATTTGCATTTCCCTGATGATTAGTGATGTGAAGCATCTTTTCCTGTACTTGTTGGTCATTAGGGTGTCTTCTTTGGAAAAATGTCTGTTCAGGTCCTTTCCCCCTTTCTTCTGTCTTTATAAAGTTCTGAGATAAAGGAGCTGTTTTCAGAAGGAACAATCCTGATGGCTTTTGCAGTCACCATCTTAGCACCTGGATTGAATGGGAAGATGTTCCTTTCAAAATGGGCGACAAATTAAACTAGTCCTGTTTGATCATTTATTCTTTACCCTCGGGACAGTGTGGGCCTGCTGCGCAGAGTGGGCTGCCCCAGACGGAATCACAAACAAGGGGGGTTTGACAGACGTGGGAGAGAGATACAGACTCACTGTAGAGACAAAGATTGAGGAGACACGGTTTGCACAAATATTGGATTGTAGAGACACGGGCTTTATTGACAGGGTTACAAAAGCATATTGTGCAGTTGGGTTATTTAGGTGCAGGTTGTGAAGAGTAGACACTTGCTCTGAAGGCATGGATCGTAGAGACACAGCCTGTGACAAACACTTCCGTCCTAGCCTTAAGGCAGATTGTGCAGCATCTGCCCAGTGACAGCTGCTTGGACAAGAGCTGGATGGGAACTTCGATGCCTGCACAGAAGGTCAAGGGAGGTAGGTGGCTCTGAGCCACTCCCTGCTCTGAGCACTGGCTTTGGCGCTTTCCTTCCAACTCCACTCTCACCTCCAAGGGATGTAGGTAGAGCACAGGAGGTTTATCTCGGTGCAGTGGCTAATGCAATGCTGTGAGCACACTCCAGCAGTTCAGATCTTTCTGGCAAACCAGGAAGATGGCAACGCCCGCCTGAGCCCCTCCTAGAGCCACGTACATAGTACCCCAACCTTTACACTCATTGGCTCCCTAAGAAGATGTTCCATGATTGGCCACCTGTGCTATAAATACTGCTGTACTTCCTCAATAAAATTAGACCTGCATCACAAAACCTGGTCTCCGGAGTCGTGCATGCAAGCATCCTAGCGCTAGGGCTCTGTCATCCTCACGCCTGGGAGACTCCCTGCTTCATATGGCACTCGAACATGGGACCCCCAGAACGTTGGACCGGGTGAGTGACCCTCTGCAACATGGGCAATGTTCCCCCCGCCGCACGCGCCCCTCAGGCGCGAGCTCTCCACGCCATTTTGCAGAGTAGGTGAGTTAAGATATCAGAAAAGGAACTCCAGATATTGTGGGAGTGCCTCTTATACTTTAATCCCTGGTTGTTAGAAGCCCCTGTATGGAACTCAGGCACTTGGGAGAAAGTACTCAAGTGTATAAGGTCTGCCGAAGTTCACGAAGGAAAAACATTTCCGCTTTCTCTAACACCCGCCATTTTGGCCATCCTCGCATGTCTCTCTGGAGTCCCCCCTGAACCATCTCTGCCGATACCTGCGGCCCTTGCAGCCTCAGTGGAGGAGGGTCCCCTTCCCCCGTACTCCCTCCAGAGCCCTCTGCCCCTCCTGATCTGTGGGACTTGTTCGTTAAAGAACATTCGGATTGGACAAAAATGAAACCAAACAGCCTACTGCCGAGTCCGCGTCTTTGGGGGAGGGGAAGACGGTTCCACCTCCAGGTTCTATAACCAATAAACCTACCTAAAATACCAGTACTCAGGCTCAGTACAAGTTGGGGAGTTACGTATGGTGATACATGCACTTCTATACTGTCAGGACAATCCAGTTAGTATCCTTTCCGATAGTGCTTATGCACTCCATACTGTGAAAGCTATAGGCTTCTCTAAAACCCCCTCAAGCCTTTCCAGTAAACATCAACCCCACAGCTGCTAACAATTAACCCCTATAGTTCTTCAAGTAGCCGTCCGGGACTCAGTCACCTTACATAAATTACAAGAGCTCTGTGGCCAGATAAGAAACAGTCTATGTATATCAACAGGGGCCCTAAACCCCCTATTCAACCCAGGGGAGAGGTTTTGCTTGTATCTTCCTAGAAGGTGAGAGACACCCCCTCTGGATTCCAGTGAGAGACATCAAGCCACACGCCTTAAGAGATGAGTCAGAGACCAGTCACTCCACCAGTGGTGGAGATGGAGGACCTCTCACTTGAAGAGGAGACAGGGCACCACCGGAGGAGAATCCTTCAGCAGGGACTCTATTCTTAACCCTGCCTTACTTTGGGTTCCAGCCACCTCACTTCTTGGCTAAACCCGGCTAACCTATTCATTTGGGCTACCTTAGCTGGTATATTCCTCACAGCATTCTTCCTCTTCCACTGTATGTTCATCATGATAGCCTGCATAACAGTACAACAGGCCGTGATTATACACATCCAACAGGTGCTTAAAAAAAGGAAGGGGGAGATGTAGGTAGAGCACAGGAGGTTTATCTTGGTGCAGTGGCTGATGCAATGCTGTGAGCACACTCCAGCAGTTCAGATCTTTCTGGCAAACCAGGAAGATGGCAATGCCCACCTGAGCCCCTCCTACAGTCATGTACACAGTACCCCAACCTTTACGCTCATTGGCTCCCTAAGAAGATGTTCCATGATTGGCCACCTGTGCTATAAATACTGCTATACTTCCTCAATAAAATTAGACCTGCGTCACAGAACCTGGTCTCCAGAGTCGTGCATGCAAGCGTCCTAGCGCTAGGGCTCCGTCGTCCTCACCCCTGGGAGATTCCCTGCTTCAAAGGGACTCATTTCTTTCTGTCTTTTCTTTGATGTTCAGAACAGGGAGAACTCTCTGAGGCACTGCTGCCAATAGGATCCGCTCATTAGCTCATCCACCAACATTTCCCAATGGGATGCATTCTGCCAGGCATGACCCCCCTGTAACTCATGTCCTACGGACCTTAGAGGCTGGCAAGGGAGACAGATGTGCACACACCCTCTCTGATTCCAGCTGGGAGCACAGAGGAAGGTACAGTTCATCCCTGGGCGCCGTGGAGTGGCTCTAGGAAGGAGAGACATTTTAGGTTGGCCTTGAACGTTAAACAGGACTATGAGGGGCAAAACAGAGGAAAGTATTCCAGGAAGAAAGAGCAGTATAAACCAAGGCTTGGAGCCCTGAAAAACCTCTGCCTGCTGGGGCACAGAGGTGCTAGGATGGCAGGTCAGCTTTAACACGGCGTAGGGAGTACAGGCAGGCGTGTGATGGAAGTGAGACTGGAAGGTGAAAACAACCTCCTTTAGAAACTGACTAAGGGGCTTTAAAAGATTATGAAACGAATACTGGGGACTATTTCCTCGGTGAATTTGCATAAAGTGAGCTCTATTTTACATTCATTTTGAAATCTTCTTATTTGTTTTCTCACATATTGGTGTCTCGATTGAAGGTGAGAAGAATCTCATTCTAATATGCGATTACCCCTACATTTCCAAGGGATTGGGCGTCTCATGGGAGAAGGGAGGGATAAGCAGAAAGAAAGACACACATATATGGAGACACATAGAAAGACAGAGAGAAAAAGACTAAAGGATGGGGGAGGGAGGGAGGGAGGGAGGGAGAGAGAGAGAGAGAGAGAGAGAGAGAGAGAGAGAGAGAGAGAGAGAAGGTTCTCAAGGTTCTCACTGATGGATATAGGAAAGGCTGGGCTACACCTGGGCTTAGAGACCACCAGGGGTCAGTCTTGGGTTCTTCAAGAGGAAGCCAAGCGACATTTGCTAAGCACTGGTTCTCACCTGAGGACCATTCAGAGGAATATATTCCACTTTAATATACTATGAAGTTAGCAGCTTTGAAATTCTTTACCACCAAGGGACCCTTAAAACCAATGGAGCAGGAGTCTCAGGAATGACCCATATGTCAGGCTTGCTTGTTTATAGCCCTCAGGGCCATAATAAAAGGCACTTTTAATCGCCTGATGATTCCGGGCTTGTTGGGCCCAGATGTGTGAACCCACCCCTCAGGCCCAGGAGTTTGCCTGAGTTTGGGAGGAAGGGAGTCTGGTGCTGGCCCTGCTTGAAAAGCCTCAGACCTAGGCTGTGGCCAGAGCTAGGTTGGCCTGGGGCTGGGCCAGCCAAGATTTTAACTTTGGTGTCTAGGTTATCAGCTTTCCTGTTGTTGATATCAACTTCCCAGACTCTGTCAGGAAAACGTGGAGCTGCCAGTACAACTGTTCCTACAGGAAGCTCCCCAATGACCCCATCCCTCCAGTCCAGTGAGGAGATCGGTTTTAAGCTATTCGCACTCTGGACCTGGAGCTTATCAGCAGGAAGCAGGCTTTGGGACTTGAAGGACAAATGTTCTGGTCTCTGTCTTGGTCAAGTGCATCATTCATAGGTGACAGCGTTCTCAAGGGTTTTATCTCTCGTTTCTTTTGTTTGAGTTACACATACTGGTCCAGCAGGGCAGGAGCAACATCCTTTGAGATGTCCTTATCTTTATTTGCCATGGCTGTCTGCTCTCTGGGATACACGAGTCCTTGTGAGGCCCGGGCAGATGACAGTGGGCTGCCGTCAGAGCACCTGTGGGAGCCGGGCTGCTCACCCTGGGAAACAGGGCAGGCACTCTCTTTTGCTTCATTTCATCCCCTCCCATAAATGGACCTTTGTCAGATATTGACATCGCAGATCATCATCATCATCACTAAGTATAGCTCTGACAAAGTTCCAAAAATTATTGCAAATTATCTTTATAGACCCTATGAGGTAGGCACGATGACTACACCATTCACAGAGAAGGAAATTGAAGTTGATGGAGAGAGGTTGAGTAACTTGTACAAAGTCACACAGCTAGTACATGGCAGAGTCGCACACCAACACACCGATCCACTTTGTAGATGGAGGAGACCATTTGGCCTTTGATCTTGTGCTTTCGTGGAGCCCAAGCCACTGACACGGACCAGAGTCGCTGAGGTAGGCCCGAGAGCTGAGTGCGGCAGAAGGCTGACAGGAACTGGCAAAGTAGGCAGGAGGTGTTGGGGGAGACACCTATTCCCCACTTTGGATGTGCCCTCCATGTGGAGGACAAATTGGCACAACCCTCCTGGCTTCTCCCTGGACTGGTGGGTTTGGGACAAGGACATGGGCACCAGCAGCTCAGCGCTTTTCTCCTGTGGGCAGCTGACTACAGGAGTGGGAGTGAGGCGGCACACTTTCTGGAGGGCAGGCCTCTATGTGGGGGACTGTGTTGCCCAGTGTTGCTGTGACTGGGGCGGCCAAGTCTGGGCTTCAGTACCGGTTAGCCCTTAGCTGTGTACCTGAGTCATATACTCCTGTATCAACAATTTGAGTAATAAAGCTCCAACTTTCATCTTACCTGTGCAATAAGAGATCTCAGTAGGAAAAACGGGCATTGCTGTTGGGGGTTGGGAGATGGAGAGGGGCCCTGAGGCTATTTTAGGCACAAGGTAAATTAGAAAGATGCAAGAAGCTAAGCGTGGGAGCCAGCTAAGCCAAATCCTGCCACCACCCCATGGGCAGTGCTAAGCCTCAGGAAAAGGCTATCAGGAATTTCAGTCGCTTCCCCTAGTGGTCCAGCCTCAGTTGGTCAGCAGTATCAGAAGCTTTGCAGCTCGTCACTCTTTCTGAACAAGCTGTCACTGGTTTTTTTTCTAGGGGAAGAGAGGCCTCTCACAGTCACAGAGATGACTCATCTTCCTGCAGGGAGCCTGGAGGAGCAGGCGGCAGCAAGGAGGGCTGCACAGCCCAAGCTGCCCCCCTGGCACAGACAGGGTAGAGATGGATCCCTGTGCAATGCCTCAGAGCCTCCTGCCTCTTCCCTCAGCCTGTGTGATTGCTAAGAGGGGGCGGAGTGTGGCTTGTGCTGCGGGGAGCAGAGCTATCCTGGGTCCTGCCCCTCTGGGCACCCCCACCCCACTGTTTCAGGCGACCATGCAGACGCCAAAGCGAGGTCCCTTGCACCTTCTGGGGCCTTAGGGTGGCCAGAGGTGCCTTCCCCATCCTTGCTCCGAGGATAATAACCTCTGTAAGAGGAACATTTATTTCAAGGCACAAAATCTGCATTTCATTGACTTCTCAAGAGCAGTTTAATATCGATGGGTAAGGCTAGGCCCAGGTTGGTAATTATAACAAAAACAACAAGATAATAATGGGCCGTGGCATTTCGCCAATTATTGAGAATTCACTACTTGCCAGGCACGTTCTCAGCACTTGGTGTGCGCATTTAATCCTCTTAAGAATCCTCTGAGATTCATGCTAGTATCATCCCCACTTTACAGAAGAGGAAGCTGAGATGTAGAGAACTTAAGTGACTTGCCCACGGTCATCCAGCTGGTCAATGCAGAGCTGGGGTAGAAACCTGGGCATGCTGGCTCCCAGACATGCTCACAACCCAGAACACTGAATAGCCTCACCGTCTGAAGCGCCTTGGAGGAGCCTGCATGTTAACTCTCTGCCTGTGGCTGATGGGGACACTGAGGCCCAGAGAGTGTGAATAGCCTACCCAAGGTCACATGGTCAGGTAAGTGGTAGAGTGGAACCCAGACCCAGGGGTTCTGTCTCCCAATCTAGAGCGCTTGTCACAGTGGCCACCATTCCCGCCATACCAAGCCACAAGTCATTTTAGCTAAAGCTCAAGCTTTGTGTTGACTGCCTGGAAAGGACTAGAATCCTACTACTGTCTCCTGGCTTGATGGGGTTCAATCTTTCACAGCTGGACTCAGGCGCTAGCAGCTCGCCAAGGGATCAAGGCCACATGAAATAGCCCTTCTGACCATGGGTAACCTCTGACTGGGCCTGGGCCCGGGACCGCTAATGCCCGCCCCCTGAGCTTCCGTGTGACTTCCAGGCCAGGTGAGAAAACATTGCATTCCTTCCTGTGTGGGGAAAAATACCGCTTTCTTCCTTCAGGCAAACAGGCTCCCCTCAGATCACAAACTGTGACAGGTTTTTCATGGGAGGCGCGGGCTGTGACAGGAACAGAGAGCTCTGGTGTAAACAACCCTCAGAGATGCAGTAAATCATGTCTTGAAGTGCTCCTGGCAGCTGCTCACTCACTAACAAAAATACCCTGCTTGGCATAACTATGGTCAGCCCAGACACCCTCCAGCGCCCTGGCAGTTTCCAGGGTGTGGCTCTGCTCTTGAGGAAGGTTTGGGCAGTGGATGGCAGAAAGTGTAGGGTGTACGAGGCCCCCAGAGGGAAGGCGTGGGGTGGGGGTGCCCAGAGGGGCGCTCTGAGCTGAGCTGCGGCTGGAAAATAGCAGCGTGGAGATCAATAGGGCCTTGTTAACCCGGCTCCCAGCAACCTGCACGGTGCCTAGCTCAGTGGGTGTTTGTTGAATGGAATTGAGATCAATCACGGAAGAGTCCCGATTTGAGATTCAAAACAACAAATCCCGTCAAGTGTAGGAAGAGGAGAGCTGGCTTAGCTGAGGCCCGGCCCAGAGCAGCAGGGAGCTGTGGCTGAGTGAGCACTCCCTCTCAGCCAGTGTGTGCGCCATCAGCTTCCATTCCAGATAGGAGGGGACATCGTCCTCCAGGCTTGGCTTTGGTCATCTCATCAGCCCAGATCTGAAAATCTGTGTCCGTTTCTGGGCCCCACGTGTTGAAGAGGATTTGGGCAAATTAGAACATATTCAAGGAGGAAAGATGCAAAGATTTGAGGCCATGGCATCCTGACTGACAGAGGGGCTGGCACTTTTGGCTGCAGAGCATCAGCCTGGGGGTGGGGAAGAGAGGGGGGTGGAAAGTTGGTTTTGAAACTGTGAAGGGCTGTGTGGAAGAGAGGAATTCTGACTTGGACTGGAGGCAGCAATTAGTTGGGTAAAGAGCACAAACTTTGGAGCTAGACAGACTTGAGCTCACACACTGGATCCTTCACAATGTCCCTGGTGGCTACAGGCAGGTCACGTGACCTCCTCAAGCTTCCGACTTCATTGATAAAATCGGGGAGGAAATGCTTCTTCTTCCACTTTTGTGGGGATCTCATAGCATGCAGAAGACAGAGCTCTGCGGAGGAGTGTCATTGCAGGGGGCAGGGTGTGAACCGAGGGCCGGAGCAAAGTAGCAGCCACAGCTAGCTCTGCAAGCTGACTCGCTTTTCCTGTGGCTCTGTTTACACTGATGCTTTTCTCCCAGAAGAATGCTTTTGCTACTATTTCCTTTCCCTTTGGCCTGCCTTGTCAGATTTCCTAATATTAATTATTCAGCTACCTTTTACCTCTTATTCTTCCAAAACCAGAAGCAGAATGCACACGTATAAGGCATCTCATCCTCACAATTGAGACTGTGCGGCCGGGGGCTGCTTGTCTCTGGTGAGTACCTCTAAAGAGGCCTTTTAAAGTCTTATGATGCACTTTCCAGTCCGGAGTTGGATGATTCACTTGATCTTTTATTTTTTAAATTAAAACATTTTAATGTTGACATTATTGCAGATGTCCCCCATGTTCCCTCCCCCCATTTGCCCACCTCTACTCACCTCTGCCTCCCCCTCCCTTGGCCTCCACCACACTATTGTCCATGGCATGTCTGTTCTTTAGCCAATCTCTCCACCTTCTTTATCCAGTCACCCCACCTCCCTCCCCTCTGGCACCAGCCAGTCTGTTCCATTTTGTTCATCAGTTTATTTTGTTCATTAGATTCCACATATTAGTGAGATCAGATGGCATTTGTCTTTCTCTGACTGGCTTATTTCACTTAGCACGATACCGACCCACTTGCCCTTAATGCCTTTAGGTGGGGTTGCCGCACCATCCCTGGAGCCTCTGTCCTGAGTCCTGCAAAGGGTTAGAGGCCAATGTTGCTCCTCTGACCCCACTGAGCACTAACTCACTGGAGAGATAACTCTGGGGTGTCGTCAGCACTCTGTGAATGTGTGAGTGGAAACTCATTGTACAACTCATTCCTGACTTCTGATAGGTGAGGCCTTGGTTAGGCTACCCTGGTGGGCACAGTGTGGAGCCTCTACCTGTCAGATTCCTGGGAATGAGGCGCCTTTGGAGGCCCATGTTTAATACCCATCAACGTCTCACTGGGACATTCTCCGAGTCCCTGGAAGGTGGCTGGGCTGAGGGTGGATGAGGACAGTCAGGAGAGTATTGGACTCTCTGGGGGCACTGATGGGCCCAGTGAGCTGAGTAGTGGAATGTGGGGTTTGGAGACTGAGCTGCGCAGTGCAGTGCCATTTACTCAAGGCAGCGTATATATGGCAGCGTGGTTAGAGGGAGGACTGCATGGGGAGGGAAGCCAGGAGTTAGTGGAAGGGTAGTGCTGAGCATCACCTTTGGAGGAAGGGATGAAGGAAGTCAGAGGCAGGACAATGTACAACGAGGTTTGTCAGCAGGGGAGTGAAGAACAGGATGAAATAAAAGCCAAGGAGCAGGACACACAGCTCAGCACTGATGCTAGGAAAAGTGGGAGGAGCTAGAGAGTGTAGTGAAGGGGAGAGATGTCGAATTAAAGGTCCAGGGAACATGGATACTAGCCATGGCTCTCATTCAAGATGTCTCTCTGGTAGACCTCCACTGACCCCCTGGATGGGAAGCCCTGACCTTGGTTGGAGCTTGGAGCATGGAACAAGGTCAAAAAGGAGGTTTGTCTAAATGAGGGATCTAAATAAGCTCCATACATTGCTATTGCTTGATATTGCTTAAGTCTCTGTTCATGTATAGGGCCCCTTACTTGTTTTTTTAAAAATATATTTTATTGATTTTTTTACAGAGGGTAAGGGAGAGGGATAGAGAGTTAGAAACATCAATGAGAGAGAAACATCAATCAGCTGCCTCTTGCACACTCCCTACTGAGGATGTGCGCGCAACCAAGGTACATGCCCTTGACCGGAATCGAACCTGGGACCCTTGAGTCCGCAGGCTGAAGCTCTATCCCCTGAGCGAAACCGGTTAGGGCTTGTGTTTTTTTTCCTTTTTTTAAGTACCTGTTGAAGAAGCTGAGCCTTTTGTTCTCTAGAGTTCCCCACAGCCTGAATTTTGCTGTTGCCTCTCTGTGGTGTCATTTCACAGGTTCCTCTGCCTCCTTGGTAGGTAGCACTAGAGGTTTGGTAGATTCAGGTTTGATTTTTGACAAGGATATTTATAGGTGGTCCATCAGGAGGTACATAATATCTAGTTGCCTCTTGTTTGGTGATGCTGTAACTATTGATAATCATGGTCTGGACCTATTCATTCATCATGGATTGCAAAATAATGATATTTTACCTCTATCATTTCTTCTTCATTTATTAAATTAGAATTCTTCTACAGGAAGACATTTCTCTTCACAAATTGTTTAATTATCCTGACATATAGTCATATAAAAAAATGTAGGAATAACTAGATTTTTCCCCCTTGACTTACCAATTTGCAATTTGTACACATATTTGATGCATTTCAATCCATTGTAGTGTTTATCCTTATTGATGCTCATGTCATCCCATCATTGGCCAACTAGGAGGAACTTATTCAAGTGGCTTCTCAAGACCCTTTGACACAAGCTTAGTGGTATTTGATAACGTCTTTTCTTACTTGTATGACAAAATGTTCTAAGCTCATTTTGTACATTTCTTGCCCCAACTTAGAACCAGCCATTTCTCCAAGGAGCCTTGAGTTTTTTTAAATTTTAAAGTGGGAAATGGTTTAAATTGTCCACAGTTTGTGTGCTAGAGTTTTCATGAATATTGTTTCTAATTATTATTTCTAATCATATTAATCATTGCTTCTAAGCCTTATAAAGGGGTGAAGCTGGAAAATATGTATTTATTTTTAAACATTAAGTATACAATGAGTTTTTTATGATGACTCTAACTCAAAAGCAACATTATGGATTAGAAAAAAAACACCCTCCTCAATCTCATATCTGTATCTCTTTTCACTCACATGGAAAATGCAGGCTTTCAATGACAACAATATAATTCTTATCACTTTACCCTGCACTACACATACAACAATTTCAGAATAGCAGTAACAGCCCTACATCTGACTACTGAAAACAGGTTAAGATTATTTTCCCATTCCTTTTATTGTTAAGGTTGATTGCACTAGGAAAGTGCAGTTAAATTATGGTTTTAAAGTCACTTGGAGTAGTTCTCTGTGTGATTATTCCTCCAACATTAAACACATTTAGGCTTGTTTGTTTCATTTAACTTTCAATTTTAGGGAGTACTTTTTGAAATTTAATTTTGTTTGATAGTTATATAAAATATTTAAATGTATCAAAAGTCAAGTCTAAAATGTAAAATACAGTCATGCAATCCAGTTTCTGTTTCCATTCCCTCCATTCCTATATGTAATCGTTAACTTCTTTTAACGGTTTATTCTTTTCCTTAGTTTGGGTTTTTTCCCCAAGCAGACTCTGAGACAATGAGTGTGTGCAGGTAATTAGGTTTTTGGAGTGACCCCAGGGGACAGTAAGGAGAGATAGAGGAAGAGGGGAACAGAAGAAAGGAAGATCAATCTAAGAATGTGTTATTGAGCTGATAACTACAGAGGACCACTGAGGAACCATGTGCCTGGGGATTATCTGCTCAAGACAAGGCAGATGGGAGTACTGATCCACAGCTCCCACGCTCTTGTGCCCTGTTGGTCGAGGATTGTCTCAGGAGTATTAACTTCCTGGAACTTTCAGGTGTGCTTATGAACCAGCAGCAGCTGGCATGTCTCAGAGGAAAATGTAAGAGATCTGCAGTGCAGCTCGGTTAAGGACTGTGACAAGTTACAGCTGCGCACAGCTGCTTGCTGCAGCAATGGCTGCATGGGGCTAATACATGAACTATGAAACAGTAAATGGAGCATAAAGAGTCCAACATGTCCTTGAATTGTGTATTTTTTAAAAAGGATATATATATATATATATATATATATATATATATATATATAGACTCATAGACACATACATATACAAATACATATGCACAGTTGACCCTTGAACAACATGGGGGTGCCCACCTCTGTGCAGTTGAAAATCTGTTAATAACTTTTGACTCACCAAAAACTTAGCTACAGTCATCCCTCAGTATCCACAGGAATTGGTTTCAGGCCCCCCTGTGGATATAGGAATTTGTGAATGCTCAAATCCCTTATATAAAAAACGGTGTAAAACAATGTACTCAGTTGTCCCTCCATATCCATGGATTCCTAACCTTGGATGTGAAACCTGGAAATACAGAGGGCCTACTGTGTATTTATTGGGAAATATCTGCATATTAATGGAACCACACAGTTCAAACCTGTGTTGTTCAAGGGTCAATTGCATATATATATATATATATATATATATATATATATATATATATATATATATATAGAGAGAGAGAGAGAGAGAGAGAGAGAGAGAGAGAGTGTGTATATATATATATATTCTCTTTCTTAGACAAACAATAAAATATACTATAAACACTTTATTCCAACTTGCTTTTTTCACTTAACCTGGTGTCTTAGAGGTTACGCCACAGCAGTAGAGATCTTCCTCATTCTTTCCATAGGAGCCTAGTACTCTTTCAGGCAGGTGTACCGGAGTCACACAACCAGTCCCCTCTTGTGTTTGAGTGGTTTCTAATCTTTTGCTTTTACAATGAGTAGTTTCATTCATTCATTTTTCTCCCTTCATATTTCACTGGCATTTTTTTCAGAATAGAGTCCTAGATGCGGGCTTCTGTCTTAAAAGGTGAATAAACATGTAACTTTGCTAGATATTGCCAAATGTAACCTTTTGCACTCCTACCAGTGCTGCACAAGGATGTCTGTTTCCCCACAGACTCACCAACAGAACTTGTTGTCAACCTTTTGGATTTTTGCCAATTGGACGATGACAAATGACACCTCCATAAGCAGAAGG
>PVJC01027850.1:0-22995 GCA_004026665.1 Murina feae
TTCTTTCCTCCATCTCTGTCATTTGTGACCTGTTTCGTCTCCTCATTTTGGCTGCTTCCCTTTCTGATTTAGGCGATCACTGTGAGGGATTAACCTCTAAGCCACTTGGTTATGAGAGTCAGCTGTGTCTACAGTGGGAGAACTTCTGTGCTGGAGACACCCTTATGGGGCAAGAGTTGTTTCAGTGGAGCTTTTATGCCCATGCATCTGCCCCGAGTGTGTTCCTTGTGGATCTGTTTTGTTTAGGTTAGTCCCTCTCTGGCCACTGGGTGGGGCTGACTCCTGTATCTTTAAGGAGGTGTTGCTGCAGAAGCCTCTGACACACTTGGGAGGGGCGGGGCCTCGGGGAGTTCGCTGGGCGGAGTGGGGCAAGTAGCTATGGCGCTTCTCAGCCCTGCGCTGAGAGACACCAGGTCTCTGTGTCCCACGGTAATTGCTGCAAGCAACGCTGAGAGAAATCCGCTTTGAATTTCCTCCCGGTGCCAGTCAGTCCCCCTTCTCTGGGTGTCTGTGGGACCTCCGAAACTCGCCTGGAACTGGAGTTCAGAGCCGCTGGGAGCTTGTGGCCCTCTCCATTTTGGAAAAGAACCGCGACCTCCGGTACCAGCCCTTCCCCGAGCCCGTGCGCGCGCCTCCGTACTTTTGTACTTTGCTTCCACCACTCCTCTGAGTCTCAGACTCTTCTCTAGTTGTAGGATTTTCACTCAGCCAGCCGTCCTGTGGGTGCGAGTGAAGTCTGTGTGTTCTTTTCATGGTTTTTCTGAAATAGTTGTTCACAGCTGCATATACGGTGTCTACCCTATACCGCCATCTTGTTTCTCCCCTTTAATCTATTTTTTAAATCCTTTGCTTTGTCACCCTAGCAGTAAGGGAGAAAAGTGAGTGGTACCGGTCCCTGGAAGCCCCACGCAGAAAATGTCCCACCATGCCAAGGGCTACATCAGTAGCCACCACAAACCGCTGTGCACGAGTCGGAGAAGGGGCGGAGGAGCTGCTGGGGCTTACGTTGCTAGCGTCCCGGGAGCCTGGCACCCAGCTAAGGCCATGGAGAGTGGGTGCGGGTAGGTGGCTGCTGCTACTGGAGAGACAGCACCAGGCTGGGTCCCAAACCTCTGTCTTCACCCACACCAGGTTCTGTCCTTCTGTAGCCCCTGGTCTCCTTGAGCCGGATCCAACCGCTGTGCGACGATTGCTCTGACCACAAGGGCATGTCTGCTAACCAGACCTTCAGCATTATCTTCAAATGGTTGGGGAGGGGGGGAGTGAGAAGAAGAGATAGTTGGTACAAAAAAATTTGATGGGTTTGAAATCCTTTGCCTTATCACAAGAAATTTCCAGAAGAACTGTTAAACTCGTGAAAGATAATTGCAACTTCTATAAAAGTTTGAAGAGTGGTAAAAGTGCTTTAAAAATTTTACTCTCTTACTTGGGCAAAATTGCTCACTGACGGTGATTAGCAAGAACTTGAATAGACGATTGCTTTAAAATCTCCATTGGCAATTATTTATCTCCACTGCAGCATCTGAAGAAGAAGGGGTAAAGGAGCTCTGCTCAGCAGTGTCTGCTGCTCTCCCTGCAGAGCGGTGCAGTGCAGTCAGGAGCCATGGCCGCCTGTGGCCACAGAGCACCTGGCCTGTGCCTGGTCCAACCTGACCTGTGCCGACGGTGAAAATACACACCAGCCCTAGTAAGAAAGCAGGAATGTAAAATACCTCACTAATAACTTTTATATTGATGACATATGGAATCAGAATACAGTAGACACTTTAAGTTAAATGAAATATAAAACATTTTAAACTTCTGTCCATGGAAGTAAGATCAAGTTTCTCATTACGTTTTAGAAATATTTTATTTGGATAATTTCATACAAATTCGGTATTTACTAAGTTCTCTAATTACTTGATATTTTATTTGTCTAATTCTTTAGTGTAAAGAAAATGTAATTACTTTTTCCATCGAGCCCCAGGAGCTGCCCTCAACCCCCCCACCCCCAGTTTACTTGAACATACTGTATATTTCCTGTGAATGTGATGACATGAAATAGACTCAAAGAGGATATTTTTGAACATCAATATGGTTCAAAAAGTCATTTTTGAGCATCTTTAAGGTTCAGAGAAGGCATTTTTCAGCATCTTGCCATGCCAGGAGCCATGCTGGATTCTGAGGAGGCAGAGTTATACATATGGTAAATTGCATTATACATATATATATATATATATATATATATATATATATATCAGCAATTATGCAGGGAAATCATTATTGTTCCACTAAGAAAAGAAACATCTGGTGAAAAGCTCGCAGCAACCTGCTCTGTTGGCCACAGAATCTGTGGGCATCTTAGTAAGGCCTGGGCCAGCCTCAGAGCAGAGGGCCAGGAGGCCTCGGTCTGAGAAGAGTGACAGAGAGAGATGGGCCCTTTGCCTTTTTGGGCATTTTGGTTAAGTAGAGCCCCTGGCCTGGCTCCTTCTTGTAGGTTTCCACCACACAGGGCTCACTCGCTGTCCTGCAAACTCCAGAAGCCCTGGCTCAGCTGCTGGGCATCTGTGTGTGGGTTTCCTATAAGCCTATGCCTGAGGCGAGGCCTGTCCAGAAGTCGGAGGTGCTTGTAAACTTGGCTACTTTTCACATGTGTGACTTTGGCAAACCGTTATGGGCCAGCTTAATGCCAAGGCTGACTTTCTGTTTCCAGCCTCGCCCCCTCTCCCCCGCCCACCGGGGTGGAATACTGCCATCTCTATAAAAGGCCTCTGCAGTGCAGGAAATCACCTGTGTGATTTGGGTAATTCGAGACGCTGGTATTTTCTCAGCTCTTCTGAGGGGGAACCTAGGAGACTGTCCATCTGGAAAACCATCAGGGAATTTTGGAGATGACAGAGGTCAACATTCGGTCCCAGACGACAGAGTCTCTTCCTGGAAATGCAAAGAAGCAATATGGCATCTGCCAGATGAACATCGAGTTCTCAAGTTCTGTATGGCCTGCACTTGCTCTGCGATGTAACGTTGTCATCACTTTCTCCATCTTTGCCCCCAAATACCTAAGTAATGTGCCTAAAACAATTGGTATACAAGTGTAGGTGGCATACATTACCATAAAAACTATGTATCGGTATATGTATAGGTACAGTGCAAGGGATATGCTTAGTTAGTTATAAGTGTTGAATTGAGATGACAGGGAGCATAGATATTATTTACTGTTAAGTTGTTTAAATACTAAACTGTTAAGAGCCTGGTTTACCACCCTGGTTGGTATTGCTCAGTGATTAGAATATTGGTCTCAGATTTGATTCCCAGGCAAACGCACATACCTGGGTTGCAAGCACATACCTGGGTTGCAGGTTCAATCTCCAGCTCCCGTGTGTGGGAGGCAACTGATTGATGTTTCTCTCACATCTATGTTTCTCTCTCTCTCTCTTTCACTCTCTAAAAATCAATGAAAAAAATATCCTGGGGCGGGGGTTGGGGGTGGGAGTGAGGTGGAAATCTGACCTAGTTTGCAAGAACATGGCTAAACCCACCAAGAAGATTGGAATGTTTGGTAAATATGGGACCCATTACGGTGCCTCCCTCAGAAAATGGTGAAGAAAATTGAAATCAGCCAGCATGCTAAGTACACTTGCTCCGTTTATGAAAAAAACTAGATGAAGAGATGAGCTGTGGGGATCTGGCACTGTAGTTCCTGCATGAAAACAGTAGCTGGTGTTGCTTGGACCTACAACACCACTTCTGCTGTTACAGTAAAGTCTGAAGGAGTTGTTATTTAGACATTCTGATTTACATTGTATTAATCTTGCTTTCTCAAAAAAAAGATTTGGAAATTAAAATCTATTTAATTGTTCAGTAGTCAAATGATTCTATGTAATAAAGAGGTAATATGAAATTGACCATCACACCCCCTGGCACAAGATGGCCTCCCCCTTTTGGTCTCAGGATGCCCCCCCTCATATGGTCAAAAGATGGCCACCACAGATGGCCAGCAGGGGAGGGGGGAGGGCAATTGTGGGCAACCAGGCCAGCAGGGGAGGGCAGTTGGGGGCAACTGGGCCAGCAGTTAGGGGAGCAGTTAGGTGTTGATCAGGCTGGCAGAGTAGTGGTTAGGGGGTGATCAGGCTGTTAGGCAGTAGTGGTTAGGGACAATCAGGCAGACAGGTAGGCAAGTGGTCGGGAGCCAGCAGTCCTGGATTGTGAGAGGAATGTCCGACATCCCCTGAGGGATCCCAGATTGGAGAGGGTGCAGGCTGGGCTAAGGGACAACCCCCCACCCCCACAGTGCACGAGTTTCACGCACCAGACCTCTAGTATATAACATAAGAATATGTGCCTTAGTTTTTTTATAAGTCTACTTATGCCAGTTCAACTTCTTTGGGATACATGGATTCAAATTGTGTAAACTTGTTTTTAAGTCACACTTAATTTTTACTTTAAATGTTTCTAAAGGTCTGATGGACATATATTTCCTCTTAACTTTTGGTGTTTTGTTTGACCATTATATCAGCATCTTCAGAAAACAGTGAAATAGTTAGAATTTCAGAACAAATTTTGCAAATCATACCATGCTTCATTTTTCAATTTGCATACATGGATTCTCAGGAATGAATTATTCAATTTGATGTAGATGGTCACATTAACAAAAAATAAAGTTGTACCCTAACAGGTTTGGCTCAGTGGATAGAGCATCAGCCTGCAGACCAAAGGGTCCCAGGTTTGATTCCGGTCAAGGGCTCATGCCTTGGTTGCAGGCTCTTCCCCGCCTAGCCCAGGCTCGTGCAGAAGGCAACCAATGGATATGTTTCTTTCACATCAATGTTTCTATGTTTTTCCCTCTCTCTCTAAAAGATCAATGGAAAAATATCCTCAGGTGAGGATTAACAAAAAAACAAACAAAAAATTTCACCTAGAAGCAGATGTAAATAAAATAAATAAATAAATAAAGTTGCTTGTAGATATTTAAATGTGTGTGTGTGTGTGTGTGTGTGTGTGTGTATATATATATCCCCCTCAGGTGAGGGTTAACAACAACAAAAGTGGTTTACCTCTGAGGCATGGGGGGAAAGTAGTAAAGGGAAATTTTTCCTTTTCCTTTATATATTTCTGAATTTTTAAAATTCTTTACAGAGCTTGTGTACCACTTTTGTAATTTAAAATAAATTATGTGTTGCCCTGCTGGGTGGCTCAGTTGGTTGGTACGTCATCCCATACACCAAAAAGTTTCAGGTTCAATTCTTGGTCGGTGCACATACCTAGGTTCAGGTATGTGATCCCTAGTGGGGGATGTCTTGGAGGCATTCAACTGATGTTTCTCTTTCTCTCCCCCTTTCTCTAAAAATCAATAAACATGTCCTTGGGTGAGGATTAAAAAAATAATAAAAATAAAAAACTTATGTGGAAAATTTAAATGTTTTCAACAAATTTTTAACGATATGGGAAAATATTGTAAAAAGTGAGAAAAATCAGACATAAAGTTATGTATACAGGATGATCTCAGCTACAGAAAAATGCATGTAAAATTGAGGGAGGAAATATATCAAAATGTTAATAGGGAGTGCCTCTGGGTGGCAGGCTTATAGGTGGGTTTTTCCTGCATCTACCTTCCCCTACTTTCTAAATGTGCCTTAGTATTTTTATAATTAGAAAAAGGTATTAAGCAGGTCTGCCAAAGGTGCAGGGCAGCTTGTAAACCCAGCAGCTGAGGCAGGCAAAGTGCTTCTACTCTAGGTTGCTCATACTCGCAGTGGGTGGTGTGATTGGCCCAGTATGCGTGGCCACCTAAGGAAACTCTCCTGATTGCCAGGGGACGGAGAAGGAGAGAAGGGTTTTCTTCGTTCGGATTTTCTGATAACATTGCAAGAGGACAAAGGAGAGGCCGATACCAAAGATGGAGAGAGTCTCCTGGCAGAAAGAGTGGGACTTCCAAAGGGCCAGGTCGTGGTGTGAAGGTGAGAGCACCAGCCCCCTCAAGGGAAGGGGCCTGGTGGTCAGTGACGGGCTGTCCCGGGAATTGGAGGGTCACCGTGCGTGAACAGTTTCTGCATTCTAAGCGGACGGTTGCTGCAGGGACCTAGCAGCACAGCAGCGGGTGAGGGCGGTGGAGGGAAGGCAAGCGCCACACCTGCTGAAAGGTCTGTGGTCTCCAGGGACTGACTAGGTTGCTGCTCTGTCAGTGCAGAGGCTGGAGACACAGTGGTGGTGGCCACAAGGGAAAGCAACTCTGTCACTTGACCCGTATGACCCTGTGGATCCAATATACTTCTTTTTCTCTTCTTTTTTGTTAATCCTCACCCAAGGATATTTTCCCACTGATTTTTAAAAGTATTTTTTTATTGATTTTAGAGAGGAAGGGAGAGGGAGAGATAGAAACATCAATGATGAGAGAGAATCATTGATTGGCTGCCTCCTGCATGCCCTCTTACTGGGGATTGAGCCCAAAACCCAGGCACGTGCCCTGGGCCGGAATTGAACCCGGGACTCCTCAGTCCACAGGCCAAGGCTCTATTCATTGAGCCATACTGGCCAGGGCTGGGCATGGGCCTTTGACCAGAATCAAATCCTACAGTCCGCAGATCAACCCTCTACCCACTGAGCCAAACCAGCTAGGCCTGTGGGCCTTGTGCAGAATTGGGGCAGAGCAGCTCTTGTGCTCAGCAGCTGCTTTTCAAATGTTCACGGAAATGTGATCACTTGGGTGGTCCTCAGACCCTCATAGTCAAGCCTCCAACCTCCCCAGTACGTGGGCTCAAAATCAGCAATCAGATTGGCACCACCTCCCTATGTGCACCCAAAGCATCCGGTAAAGCGGGGGCCTTTGGGCGGTCACAGTTAGTCAAGCGTGTGACTGTTTTCCAAAGTCTGTGACCCTCCAGCTGCTGCGATGGGGTCTCCACCCATGAAGTTGGGTTGTTGTCAGGGATACCTGAGGTGCTGCAAAGCCCCACAGGAATCTAAACCGCAGCACTTACCACGTGAGCCTGCAGCCCTTACAAGGCTACCCTTCTCCCCTCTGTACTGTCTGCAGGGTCCCTCCTCCAGCCCCAGTTTAGGGGCCCATCTCTGCTTGGGCTCTGGCTGCTACTCCTCCCATTTCCTCCTGTTCTGCTGCTATGCAAACAGCCTCCAGGGCCCCCATCATGTAGATCCTCAAACACATCTGGCTACCCCCTTCTCAGCTCCTTGGGAGTGAGCCATACCCTGCAGAATGCAGACTCAAGGCTTGGCTTTTGGAGCCCTCACAGCCAGGCCTCCAGCCTTCCTCCAGCCTCCTCTTCCATCCCAACCTTTTCCGCCCACCACTGCCTCTCCCGCACCAGCCAAGTCCATCTGTGCCCTGGACTCCAAGATTGAAAAGCAAGCCCGCGTCACATACCCTGTCATTTTGGTCAGTGTTGCCATCATCCTGTGTCATCATATTGTTACTCTTACTAACATTCCCAACTGCAAATGGTCAGTTAAGAAAAGAAAGGCGAAAACATGCGGAAAACTGAGCTGATCGTTGACGTTGCAGAATTAATTGTACGGGGAAGAGAAGAGGAGAGGGCAGGGACCAGCTGGCGCTCGGTGCCCTTGGGCTGAATGGTTGCCTGCTCACCCCACGATGGCTGAAGAGCTTAGACGGAGGTGGATAATGGACGAGCAGCGGAGCCCAGTCATGCTCCTGGACCTTGCCCCCGCTCCTTAGTTGTCTGGTACCTGGCCCTGGGGTGACTTAGGGAAGGGGGACAGAGTCCCGGGCAGCAATTACCTGACAAAAGGAGGTGAATGGCGTGGGCACTGGTTGGTTTGCCCATCACAGGTGCGCCCACAGGCAAGCTGGTTGCTATCTCCAGAAATGGGACAGTCCCCTCCGTGTCTGCAAACCCCAAAGATGTCAAAGCAGAAAATAAAAAAGGAGGATGTCAGAAGTGCCAGAGCAGTAGGGAGTCTTTTGGGGGCTGTCACCTCCCCACGAACCCCACCCAGTGAGATGGGAGAGGAAAGCCACCACAGATGTGAAAGCCGGATTCCCCAGGTTCCCTCACAGCCGCATTCAGTGGTCAGCTGGTGAACGCTCACTCTCCCCCTGCCCCTAGGGCCCAGTGCAGGGTGGACATGAGCTTGAACTTCACCTGGCCAGTTACTGCTGTATGAATCGGGAGAATTAAACAGATGTGTTTACAGAAGCTTATTTACTTAGGCATCTCTGTAAGCTGCCTAACTCCTGCCTCAGAGACTCCTCTGTGCTGGCAAAACATGCATTTCCTGGCTCTACCCAGACTTTTGTTAACGTGTAAAACAAAAAAAAATTGAAACCTGTAAAGAATTTTTGTGAGTTTATTTGAGCCAATCTGTCAACAATTCACCGAACTGAATAAATGCTCCGGAGAATGGCGGGTTACATCTATATTTATACATGGCAATCAAAGGAGGGACGAAGGTGGGTTACAGGAAATCCATTGGTGATAGACAGAGAGGCAGGAGAAAGCAAAGGGTGGGGAACCCCTGGGATTGGATGAAAAGTAAAATGATAGGCACATACTTAGGGGGGTGCAAGAACAATTAACATGATAACAAGGAAGGAATTTGTGGAATCTATCCTGGCGCCCAGCACATCAGGTTGTGCCCCAAGGGGTCCAGAAAAAGGGAAGTTACAAGTTACCCAGACATTTCAAGGGTGTGTTATCATAGATGCAAAAAGACCAATAAGGCAAAGTTAAGACAAAGGTTGACCTTGTCAGTGAAGATACCGACAGGATGTAACTCCCCACCATAACTGCTTTTAGTTCAAGTTTAATTTCAGACCATCCTTGGTGGTTACTTTAGGTCTCTGCGTTTGCAAGACTGCCATGCAGGCCTTCCCGCCATGTCAGGTCAGCATGTGGCCCCTTTCGCCCACACCTCCATGGGGCTAGTGCCTGGGGCCTTGACACTATAAACTGTAGAGAGAGCAAGGCCAAGAGAAGTGTCTGCCTTAAGGAGATCTCAGGTAACAGTAGGGAGACTATGGGGCAATTCGGAATCAACCAATGCCATAGGTCGGAAGCCTGGCTAGGCTGGGTGGGCCTCCATCACTTAACTAGGGAGGCCCAGGACATAGATACTGCCCAGGGCATGAGGAGTTCCTTCAGGTGCCGCACACAGAGGGCTGGCACCCTCTAGCTGGGTCCACACCTGTTGTAACCCCAATACTGAAGTTAGAGCTATTTTCAGCTCTCTTTGGCCCAGGATGAGAAATAAAGTCACATCCTCAGAGGAGAATGGAAATGCCATATCCTTTTCAAGTTCCTAGTAGTGCCTGTGCACTCCAAACTGTGGACTACTTACTTGTTTATTTATGAATGAACGCTTTTTAACACAAGCCGACTTCTCTTGGTTATCTTTTATCTACAAATTCCATGAAGGCTAAAAAAATCTAGAGTTCCTCTCCTTTAATACTCACTCCTTCATCCCGCCTACTCCCAACACAAAGATATCTTTGTATAATTTCTGACGAGAGAGCAACATTTCACTGATGTGACTTCACAGAATTCTGTGGCCAACACTCCCTGTCACCCACCTCTCAGGCAGCTCTGTGGTGGTGTGAGCCCAGGGCTCAGACCCCAGGGCAGCCCTGTTTGTGGAAATGCCTGCCTCATCCTCCCCAGGCTTTCTTGAAGAAAGTGAAGTGAAATGAAACCCTCCCACACGCCTTTAAAAACGTATACTCAACATCCCAGTTGTCGTAGTAACATGCTTAGTCGGCGCGGGTACCTTTATGTGTCTTGGTGCTGATGGACCATCAGTTACCATGAGAACAAGAGTGGTTTTGAACACAGGGAATCTTGTGGTGCTCATCTTTGTGTCATGTGAAAAACAAAACCCACGCCCACGGGGACAGCCTCAGCAAAGCTCCGGGAATTTAACAATGGGATGGGAAATCTTCGTCCAAGGGGCCTAGAAACCACTAGACTTTCACTCTATTTGTTCTCTGAATTTTATCTGGAAGAAAAGGTGTATTTAAAAAAAAAAAGATTCACTTGTTTTATTGTCACTGTTGAATAGATTAGTTTTAAATGCATAGTCCTACCTTCAGCCTTTAAGACAAATTTGTCACTCCTGCCTCACAATTAGAATTCTTTCCTGAGCTATGCTTCTCCACTCCCCCAGCCCGACCTGGTGACCCACTAGGGATGGGACAGGGCCAATGGACCAGGCGTTCCCCGTATTTCAGGCCCAAGATCCCTGCATTTATTCTCTGAATGTTTGAAAAATGTGAGCTCTTCAAGTTCAAGGACAAAACACATGCTTCTTTAGACTTTTCTGCATGGTCCTACTTGTTAATTGATTTGGATTTAAGCTTTCCACTTGGATGTACAGAATTAAGTTTCAGCTGAAAAATGTAAATAGTTAATTTCAGAGGATTTGTGTGTGGGCACAAACTTGAAGGTTTAAAGAAACCAACCCCACAATCTCCACAGCAGGCTGTGTTAATGACACATCCTTTCATTAGTTCCACTGATAGAACTCACATCCTTTGTGCATGTCCCATACTTGGCACCGGGCTGAGTCCGTCACATGTATTAGGTCATATAATCCACAGCACCTCGCACACGCACGCGCAGCCTGGCTGTACGTGTAGCAGGTTGTGGTTGTCGCCTTGGTGGGCAGGCTCCTGAAGGCTGCCCTGTGGGAAAAGGGAAGCCCACAGTTGCACACACCTGGCAGCAGACTGCCAAGGAGGCCAAGGATAAAGGAAATAGAGACCAAGAAGGGATCAAGTGGAGCTGAGCAGTTCAACCAGCACAGCCAACAGGTGTGGCCGAATCGTTGTCGTGTGACACTGTGGTTTACGGGACACTGTGGTGATCTATTTGTGGCAAACATGACTGTGCCATGGCACCACGGAGACCGGTGCCCCGGAAGCAGGGACCAGGAGGCCCAAGAAGGCGAAGTCTGAGGGACAGGGGCAGGGGCAGCATCCTGAAGCTCACGAAATGGTGGACCTTCGTCTGCCCACCCTCCCAGCCCTCACGCTCTCCTTGCGCTGAGACTGCCACCAGCTGACCTCTGAGTCACAGCTTCTCTGCCTCATTTATCGTGAATGTATTTTACATCCTAGTCCTGGAGAGAAAACACAGGCTGAGATAATCGGGGAAGACTGCTCACAGAGTAACAGGTCCAAGGTGCAAAATAGTGGGTAGAAAGTGCAGACTCCGCACCAGGGAAGGCAAACAAGGCCCATGGTGAAGTGTTTTCTGTAGGAAGTGGGCGGAGGCCGGTGGAGGGTAAAGGAGGAGGGGGTGTCTGGTGGTACGTGGTGTGGCTCAGAAGCCTGGAGGGCGATTTGTGCAGGAGGATAGAGAGTCTACTGTTTTCTCCACATCACAAGGGAAAAAAATGAGAAATAAGGCTGCATGCAGAGGGAGGGACTGAGTAGGGAGGAGTACCGAGGGGGATCCTGTTTATGAGAAAGTCCCCTTCCTTCATCTCGTCCTCCCACCTCATGGGAGGGTTGCCCTGCACATGCTGTCCTCCCCCTCCCACCTCTACTGGAGATCGAGAATGAAGAGGGAAAAGCCTTGATGGATTGACTGCTTGTTTCGTATTTTTTTATTATGGTAAAATATAAATAATATAAAATTTACCATTTAAACCATTTTAAGTGTATAATTTCATGGTATTACATACATTCATAAAATATAAAATATGAATATAAACCTGGCCAGCATGGCTCATTGACCCATGAACCAGGAGGTCACAGTTCAATTCCGGATCAGGGCACATGCCTGAGTTGTGGGCTCAATCCCTAGGCAGGAGTGTGCAGGAGGCAGCCAATCAATGATTCTCTCTCATCATTGATGCTCCTATCTCTCTCTTTCCCTCTCCCATTCTTTCTGAAATCAATAAAGACATATTTTGAGATATAAATATAAAATTTACCATTTTCGCCATGTTAAGTGTACAGTTTCATGGCATTAAACACACTCACAATTATCCATTTAGAACATTTTCATTATCCCAAGTAAAATCTCTGTACCCATTAAATAACTCCCAGTCCATCCTCTCCTCAGCCCCTGGTAACCACTATTCTGCATGCTGTCTCCAGGAATTTACCTGTTCTCGATGACTTCCATCAATGACTCATGCAGCACTTGTCCTTTTGTGCCTGGCTTACTTCACTGAGCGTGATGTTTTGAAGCTTCATCCCTGTTGCGGCATGTGTTAGAGTTTTCTTCCTTTTCGGGGTGAGTAATTGCCCATTGTCTGTGTAGATGGTGTGTTTATCCATTCCCTGCTGGTGGACACTGGTGTTGCACCCACCCGGTGCTGTACACTGGTGCACAGGGATCTGTCTGGCTCCCCGCTTTCCGTTCTTTTGGGCGATATTCCTAGAAGTGGATTTTCTGGGTCAGGTGGTAATTCTGTATTTCACTTTTTGAGGAACGCTACAACTCTTTTCCACAGTGGCTGCACTTTCGCTTGAGCGATCTAAATGAAAACCGGGATCCGCTCCGAAAGTCTCACGTCTGTTTGGCCTGGAAGGATGTTCCAACATCCAGATTTCAAGAGGCAAGAGCTTCGCTGGCTGTGAATATGGGAGCCCCCCTTAGCCACAGGTGCCATGGTGAACTGGGGGCAACCAGAAGAGGGTGACCAAGGGGGTTCATGTCAAGGAAAAGGTAGTTGAAGGGACTGGGCTGTTTGGCCCGGAGGAGAACTGCTGTCTCCACAATCCTCATCGCAAGAGAAACAAAATGTGCGCTTATGGGTGGGGACAGATGTCCACTAAGTCTCCTGGAGTGCTCATGTCACAAAATATGCCTAAACCTACTGTAATATCACAGGTCAACTGTACCTCAATGGTAATAATAACAAAAGTAAAAGGCTGGTCGCCAAAGGGGCGAAAGGCTGTCACAAGGCAGGACAGACAGAGCCAGGGGTCCTCAAACTACGGCCCACGGGCCACATGCGCCCACCGAGGACATTTATCCGGCCCGCCGGGTGTTTTTACTTCAAAATAAGATATGTGCAGTGTGCATAGGAATTTGTTCATAGTTTTTTTTTTAAACTATAGTCCAGCCCTCCAACGATCTGAGGGACAGTGAACTGGCCCCCTGTTTAAAAAGTTTGAGGACCCCTGGCCGACAGACCTTTCTGTAGTCAGGAAGGGAAGGCTGAGTGAAATCACCAGGAGACCAACCTTGGCTCAATGCTGCTTCCAGTGCGGAGAGGCAGGGAGGTGGGCAGGGACCTGGCCGCACAGCGCTCGTGGGCCATGGTGGGACGCTTGATCTTATCCCAAGAGCAACGGTTCGCCCTGGGCGTGATTGAGGCAGAAGAGCAATGTGCTCACATCAGTGCTTGTGCGCGGTAAGGGATGGCAAGTGAGGAGGAAATAATCTCACGTTGGCTCTGACCCTCACCACCAAGCACGTCCCCTAACCCAGCGGTGAGTGGCTCTGCCTGCCCAGCCTTTGGGAGTGTCTGTCCACCGCAGAGACCCTACTTCAAGCAAGGGGCATCTCTGGGCCCTGGCTGCAGCTCAGGGACGCACGCTGCTCCTCCCACCACCAGGGGGAAACACAGAGGCGTTGGGCACAGCCTGCTGGGTGGGGCACAGCCAGATTCTGACCCCAGTTTTGGTTTATGCACCAGCTGAAACCTCTCTTACTTCCGCCTACGTTTCCTCTCATCTCCTCTTCTACAGGGGAGACTGAGACAGGCGTACCCTGGTCCTGCAGCAGATCCCGGCCCATGTTCTTATTCTCGCATCCTCCCCGACATCTCTACAACATGCAGCCCCTCAGACGCCCCTTTTCTTCCAGGTCTCCTCACCGTCTCCTCATCCATCAGTGAAGTTCCTCTTCCCTCTGCCCTAAATGAAGGGATTATTCCCGCGGTTCCTAACTTGTGCTCCTTTCTTATCTCTCTACACTATCCTGACCAGCTCTTGGTTCCAACCACGAGTTTGCGTTGATTATGTCTAAACCCACCTCCTTGGCCAACATCTCTCTTAGGAGCCCTAATCCCAAATTCCCCAGAGCCTGAGGGACATCTCCCTGAACGTTCCATGGCCACCTCGCATTTTCCAGGAAGAAGGTCTGATTCACCTCGTTTGTGTCACAGCCAGGTGCCCAACCCTGGTGCAGTCTGCTGAGGGCAGGGATTGGATGGAGAAGGGACGTGGTACAGAGCATAGCCAAAGTGGGGAGCATGGGGAGAACCCTGCAGACAAGAAGAAGAGGAGAAGCAAAAACAGATGTGCCAGAGATAGGAGGGGACCCAGGAGAGATCTGTGAAAGAGGCCAACAGAGCAGGGAGTCATGAAGCACAAA
This sequence comes from Murina feae, assembly GCA_004026665.1. NCBI lineage: Eukaryota > Metazoa > Chordata > Mammalia > Chiroptera > Vespertilionidae > Murina > Murina feae. The sequence goes on from PVJC01027850.1 coordinate 14,286, forward strand.
CAAACAGGGCATTGTGTCAGCAATTACCAAATTCCATGCAGTTGAAGACACTTTTCTCCCCCACATTTGAACACGAAGTGTCGTACAACTGATGGCATTGGTGGTGGGTCTTCCCCCTTCCTTCTTAGTGGCACAAATTTATTTTTTTCCACATGTGTTCACTATCTATGATTATCCTATATAATAAAAGCCTAATATGCTAACTGTCCAGTAATCCGGTCAACCAATCAAAGCGAAATATGCTAATGATATGTTAAAGGCACTCAACTGCTCACTATGATATGCACTGACCACCAGGGAACAGATGCTCTGACTGGTAGGTTAGCTTGCTGCTGGGGTCTGGCTGATTGGAACTGAGCGAGACAGGCCGGACATGCCCTGGAGCCCTCTCACGGTCCCTTCTCAGCTGGCCAACCTCCCATGTCCCTCCCGGGTCCCGATCATGCACCGGTGGGATCCCTCAGCCTGGCCTGCACTGTCTTGCAATCAGGGATCCATCAGGGGATGTCAGAGAGCCAGTTTTGGCCTGATCCCACAGGCCAGGCCGAGGGACCCACTGGTGCACAAAGTTGTGCACTGGGCCTCTCATATGTATATAAGGAATATATATGAGCATATATGTCTGTTTATATGTGTATATACATGTATGTATTTGTGTTACATGTGTATATAATATATACTTGTATTGTCTATGGATATATTTATAAACAGAGAGTGTGTGTATATTCAAATGTGGCAAAACATTAGTTCCTGAATCTGGGCCAATGGTTCTTTTTAAAAAAATATATATTTTATTGATTTTTTACAGAGAGGAAGGGAGAGGGATAGAGAGTTAGAAACAATGATGAGAGAGAAACACTGATCAGCTGTTTTTTGCACACCCTCCACTGGGGATGTGCCCGCAACCAAGGTACATGCCCTTGACCGGAATAGAACCTGGGACCTTTCAGTCCGCAGGTCGACGCTCTACCCACTGAGCCAAACCAGTCAGGGCTGGGCCAATGGTTCTTAACTGGGGGTGGTTTTTGTCCCCCGGGGGACATTTGGTGATGTCTGGAGACATGTTTGGTTGTCTCAGTTGAAGCTACCAGCATCTAGTGGGCAGAGGTCAGGAGTGCTGCTAAACAGTCCACAATGCACAGGCGCCCACGACATGAACACCCAGCCCTAAATGTTATAATGGAGCCGAGGTTAAGAACCCTGATCTGCATAAAGGGTCTGGGGAGTCATTTGTTCTTTCTTTCAACCTCTATGTAGGCTTGAAATTTTAAATGCAAAGTAGGTATAAAAAAAGCGACAGGAAAAATTTGTGTGACAGAAAGGTGAGGATGTGAAGAAGAATGTATAAGCACATTCTTTCCAGGGTCTTGCTTATAAAGGGAGGAATTACAGTGACAGAGAAAAAAAGCACGCATCCTGTCAACCACACTACCACCCCTGACCCCCATGAGGAACCATCCTGGTGTCTGTGTTTCACAATTCCTGACCAGTCATACCTGTACCGCCCCTCAGGCATAGCTAATCAGACCAGCAGGAGACCCCTGACCCTGCCAGCTCATCCCCTGGCTGCTACCACAGAACCTGGTCCAGGGTCAGACAAGGCAAGTCTATGAGATTCTCTCTCCTGTACAGACCAAAGAACAAGGCACGTAGGAAGCTGACACTTGAAGGAAACACAGAACTGGAATCACAGGGGTCACGATAAGCTGAAGCTGTGGAAGAGCAGAAACCTAGAGTAAGCAGAACTTAGGAGCAGAGAGAATTGGGCACAGATGGAGGATAGAGTCAGCAGCTGGCAGAATGGGTGGTCTTGCTGCAGTGGCACAGGAATGAAGGACCATCGCTGCCACTGCTGCTGCTGCTGCTGCTGAGCATCTGGCACTGTCTTGGATCCTGGTCCCAAGGGATCTGGTTTCCCCCTTGTCATTCCGTTGACTTTGCACATGCTCTGCCCCCTTGTTAGTTAGTCCTAGTTAGTGCCTTCCAGGGGCAGGTCCCGCTTGTGTGGGGCCTAAAGCTTGAGAGTCCTCTTTAAGAAAAAGAAGACAACAGCAAGAATACAAAGTCACCAGGGCTTCCTAGCTCACGGGGATGCCTCCAACGTCCACTCCTCCTCAGGCCTCCACTCCAGCATCACTTCCTCGGTAGCATCTGCTTGCCTGCTCCCCCTCCCCAGCTGGGCTAAATCCCTCCATGTTCAATTCTGTGCCGTCCCAAACAACAGCCCCTCGCTACAAGCGGCTATTTGATGAATGGCAATCAAATCAAATCGAACATCCCAGACCTTCAGTCTTCACTAGCCACATGTGGTTTGTGGCTATCGTGTTGGGCAACACAAATATAGAACATTCCCATTGTCTCAGAAAATTCTGTTGAACAGTTGTTAGCATATACTAGTATTACCCTATCACTAGTGACTACACCCCGCCTCCAAACGGTTGGCCTCATTGCTGTCACCCAGTGCCTGGCACAAACAGGCCCTCGATAAATATCCAATGAATGAGTGAATGAGTGAATGAATGTGCCATTCTGACTGTTCCACACATTTCCTTTCAAACCCGCCCCAGAGGTCAGCCAGCCCTACCCAGGCTTTTCAAGCGGGGAAAGCACCTCCCTTTTCCGGGCGGCAGGAAGCAGCTGGTGCAGAGAGCGAGCTGGAAAGTCTGGAGAGCAGGTCTGACAACGTTTTGACAGATTTGGTGCATTCTTGGGCTTTTTCCTACGTGGTGAGATGAATATATCCCCATATATGGGAGCGTTCGAATGTAACATTACCTGTTTGGGATGGTAGGATACGGAAGTGTTCAGGGGAAAAATGGCAGGTACGCAATTTGCTTAAACCTGCGAGAGAAAGAAGTGGAGGGATGCAAATGAGTAAGCCTCAATGTGAGAAGGTGTCGGAGCTGGGGGGTTGGTTGCACTCTTTTCTACTCATGTGAGTTTGGAGATGTTTATAAGAAGTGAATTTTCAAATGTAAAATAAAAAACAATATTCAGCTGTCGGCTCTTAAAGTTCCACTAGTTGCTTCTCTTTGCTTTCTCGGTTATGGCCTCACTTTCCCTGGGCCACGGGGTCCTCGGGGCAGCTTTGTGCCTGTGTCTGTGCTTGCAGGGTTGGCCGCATCGCTGAATACCGTCCCTGGGTTTAGTGTCTTGGTGGTCAGCTCCACAGGGCTGGAGAAATAGAGGGGCCGGATCAGGATGGTCACTATGGTGAAATGCCCCTTGGGAGCCTTGTAGGGCTGGGGGACTGGACAAAGGAAGAATTTTCCACAGAAAGGAGGCTTCAGTGAGAAATTGGTTCTATTTTGAATACTTTTAAAAAATATTTTTTATTGATTTCAGAGAGGAAGGGAGAGGGAGAAAGAGATAGAAACACCATTAAGAGAGAGAATTATTGATCAGCTGCCTCCTGCACGCCCCCTCCTGGGGATCAAGCCCACAACCCAGGCACATGCCCTTGACCGGAATCAAACTCGGGATCCTTCAGTCCACAGGCCAATGCTCTATTACTGAGCCACACTAGCGAGGGCTGAAATTGGTTCTGTTTTGAACTCTTCCTGTGCCCTCACAGAGGAGGAGCTAGACTCAGAAACATGTGGGGGAGGCACACTTTCCCCTAAAAGGGAGTCAGCTCACCTGCTGAAGGCGTGGTCCAGAGAGGGTGGGTAAGAATGGTGATAGGGGTTGGAAGTGAGTAAAGATGAAGCACTCCAGAGGCTGCAGCGCCTTCCTCTGAGGGAGGAAGGGGGCACAATGTGCTTTTTGGCAAGTCCTCCAGGTGACGGAATGCGCATTCACCTTTGAGAAGGACTGAACTAGGAGTGAACCAAGATGGCGGCATGAGGTGTGTACCTATATGCGCAGCCTCCACAACTACATTGTAGAAAAACAACTATACAGTGAAAGGCCATCCTCCGGAACCAAGGGAGGAGAAGCTTTGCAACTAGAAGTCAGGAGAATGAGTGCATTGTGACTGGGTAGAGGCTCCCGGTGCCAAAACTGAGAGGTACGGAGGTGCGGAACGAAAGCGGCAGCGAGGGTGAAAGGGTGGCGGCTGTGCCTGAATCCGAGGCTTGGAAGGAGATTATAAACTCCGGGGTTGCACTGAACTCGGTGCAGGCTGTCTGGCAACAGGGTGGAAGATCAGTGGCGTTCTAGCAGAACTGTTCACAGCGATCACTGACATGGAGATTCCAGGACTCAGAGGTGTGAAGACCCCAGGGCTTGGAGGCTCCAGGTCCGGGAGAGGCTGTGAGTCATTGGAGTGGCAGCCATTGCGGATTGCTCTGCCACAGTGATTCTGAGACCACACCCTACCCCACCCACAACCCCGCCCAAGCTGTGTGCCCGCCAGCCCCGCCGCATAGCCTGAGGGACTGCAGCTGGGACAGAACTCCAAAAGTTCCAAACCCCAAGCAACGAGGAAAAAGGCCTGCAGGTCATTTCCTCCCAGTGATACCTCCCAGTGATAACTGCAACAAGACTGTGCACCCAGCCTTCAAAGGTGTACAACAAGAGTGTCCACCCCAGGTGATTGGGGAGGCTGAATCACTGGGCCCTATAGTGCAGAAAGCCAAAATGCAAAGACAAAGCAACAGGTCACAAATTACAGAAATGGAGGAAAGCAAACTACTGGATATAGAGTTCAGAACTACGCTTTTAAGGTTTTCCAAGAATTTTCTAGAATCTGCCAATAAACTTAGTAATATTATGCAGAGATCCATCACCAGACTAGAGGTTTGCAATAATCGAGTCAAAGATTTGAAACATGAAAAAGCAAAAAGCACCCAACTGGAAGAGAAAAAAGAAAAAAGAATCCAGAAGTGTGAAGATAGTGTAAGGAGCATCTGGGACAACTTTAAGCATACCAACATCAAAATTATAGGGGTGCCAGAAGAAGAGAGAGAGCAAGATATTAAAAACATATTTGAAGAAATGATGACAGAAAACTTCCCCTACCTGGTGTAAGAAATAGACTTACAAGTCCAAGAAGCGCAGAGGATCCCAATCAAAAGGAACTCAAGGAGACCACCAAGACACATCATAATTAAAATGCCAAGGGCAAAAGACAAAGAGAGAATATTAAGAGCAGCAAGAGAAAAGCAGTTAGTTACCTACAAGGGAGTACCCATATGACTGTCAGCTGATTTCTCAACAGAAACCATGCAGGCCAGAAGGGAATGGCAAGAAATATTCAAAGTCATGAATAGCAAGAACCTACAACCAAGATTACTCTACCCAGCAAGGCTATCATGTAAAATTGATGGTGAGATAAAGAGCTTCACAGACAAGAAAAAGCTAAAGGAGTACATCACTACCAAACCAGGATTATTTGAAATGCTGAAGGGCATTCTTTAAGAAGAAGAGGAAGAAGAAAAAGGTAAATATAAAAAATATGAACAACAAAGTGACAACAAATACATATCTATCAACAAGTGTATATAACAAGTCAATAAAAATATCTGATGAACAGAATAAACTGGTGAATAGAATATAAGTAAGGGCATAGAAAGGGAATGGGCTGATATTTCTCAGGGGGAAGGGGACATGAGGGGTATGAGAAGAGAATGGACAAAAATCTTACATCTATGGATGAAAACAGTGGGGCGGGGGGGTAAGGGCACGGGGCGAGGGGGGAACCAGGTGGAAGGGAGCTATGGGAGGTTTAAAAAAAAAAGAACATCTGTAATAATCTGAACAATAAAGAATATTAAAAAAAAAAAGAAAATCACAAAAAAGAAAAGAGAAGGACTGAACTAGTTAGTGTGTTCACACACAGAAACCACTAGACTCAGCCCAGCAGCCTCTAGAAGTGTGGGAAGGTTCTCCCCATTCCCAAAACCTGTGGGCAGAGCAGAAAGGGCCCCCTTCACCGGAGTGAGGGCACCTCTGGCAACTAGCCAAGGGCACACCCGGGATCTGCCAGAGGGTGCAGCTACCCAAATGTCACCCCCCACTTCTCTAGTACACAGACTCCTGTGATTTCTCTTCTCGGAAACGTATGAAACCCTGAGTCCTGGGCTGCAGCCTCTGTTAGCCGGCGCCGTGAATCTGAGACCCTCGCCCAGCAACCTGCAGCATCATTTTAAGTAACTCGGACAAACCAGATCGTGCCTGGGCAGGTGGTGCTACGAGGAGCCAGAGCTGTGAGAGGAGGCAGCGTGCGGGTGTGGGCACGGGGGAAGCAGCCAGCCGTGCCAGGAAGGCAGAGCAGGAGGCAGGGGTGGGAGCTGGGTGATTCCGAGGTGGAGCTTACACTTCCAAATGCCTTTGCTTCCTACTTCCACACTTGGGGTTTTCGATCTTTGAGGAGGAAGAACTGCAGCTTTATCTCTTAAGTGTCTCTGCCCAGGCTAGGGAGATCCTATGATAGCAATAGGATGCCCGCAGCAAATTTCTGGCACCAACTCCGTAACTCTGGTCAGCCAGGTGTAACAGGAAGCCTGCGGAGGTGGCAAGAAGATGTAAGGGTGCAGAAAAAGATACAGAACAGAAGGGCAAGGCTGTGGGTGCCTCTGAGCCACTCGTTTATATGCCCTACCCAGGTCAGAGCAGGAGGGACCCCCTCAGTCTCCACTGGCCTCTGCGGCCCAGTAGAATCAGGCAAGAGTGAGGCTGCTGAGAAGAACATTATAAAAACAAGCTATGTATCATTTCTCCCAAAAAAGACAGGGAAAGGAAACAGTGCCCACAAGAAGCACATTCACGAGCAAATCCTGCGTTTCCCCGTCTTCTCTAACTAACAAACCCGCATTGGCAAAAGAAAACGCAAAGTTAGAACTGCCTTTTGAGAGCAAGGTTTAATTCTGATCCAGGATTGTAGTAACTTTTTAAAGTCCTACTGATTACGCCATGCTGTGCAGGGATTACTCAGTCTCTTCCCCCTTAACTTCTGAAAAGCCACACTGGCTAACCATACCCGGATTGAGCCGAGGAAGTAAAATGCATTTCTTTATCATTAAGTACCGCAGGAAGCTTCCATCTCTAGTCGCCTTTAGCAAAGTCCATTTTGCTTGCTCTAGTTGCAGAACCCTGGATTCTCTGCTCCCAATCCCGCTCTCTGTGAGAGAGATAGACACCGTGGCATGCCATCACTTAAGTCTTGTTTTTCCCTCTCTTTGCCTTGGGGTCCCCGGGCCAGCGGAAGCCCCGCAGGTGCAGGCAGTCGGCCACGTTGTGGGCGATGTAGTAGAGGTTCAGCATTGCCGCTGGGCTGAGGATGTCCACCTCCTGCTTCTTCTGCTTCTTCCCGCGAGACTTGGCCTTGCCTTTTCCTCTTTTCCCTTTACCTGGCTTTCAAAGACAAGGACATAGAAGGGGCAAAATTAGTTTTCATAACCTTGACATAATTTTCAACATATCCTATTGAACTTAAGAAAAAAATAAGTTTCTAAAAGGAAAAATTGTAAGAACCAAAAATTTTACATGGAGTGAGGAAGAAGACACCGGCCATGTAATTCACCAAACGTCTGTGAAGACCTTGTTGCCATTCTTTCTTTTTTTCTTTTCTTTTCTTTTTTTTTTTTTTGAGAGAGAGAGAGAGAGAGAGAGAGAGAGATCTATTTGCTGTTCCACTTATTTGTGCACTCATTGGTTGCTTTTTTACGTGGCCTGCAGGGCTTATCAGGACGACCCTTTAACCAACTGAACTACCCAGCCAAGGCTGTTGTGTGCATTCTTTCTTTTTTTAAAAATATATATTTTATTGATTTTTTACAGAGAGAAAGGGAGAGAGATAGAGAGTCAGAAACATCGATGAGAGAGAAACATCCATCAGCTGCCTCCTGCACACCTTCAACTGGGGATGTGCCCACAACCAAGGTACATGCCCTTGACCGGAATCGAACCCGGGAACCTTGAGTCCGCAGGCCGACGCTCTATCCACTGAGCCAAACTTATCAGGGCTGTTGTGTGCATTCTGATTGGAACAAACAACCTGTAAGAAGATATTTGTTAGGTACTTGGGGAGATTTGATAATATTGAGAAATTATTAATTTTATTAGGTCGGATATTGGCCTTGGGTTATGCAAAAAATGTTTACACATTTCAGAGAGGCACATTAAAATCAGAAGGAGTACAATATAAAGAGGCCTGAGGTTTGCTCTAATTTTATTTTAAAAAATATATTTATTGATTTCAGAGAGGAAGAGAGAGGGAGAGATAGAATCATCAATGATGAGAGAGAATCACTGACCAGCCGCCTCCTGCACACCCAAAGCTGGGGATTGAGCCCATGCGACCTGGGCATGTGCCCTGACCTGGAACCAAACTGTGACCTCCTGGTTCCTAGGTTGACGCTCAACCACTGAGCTACACTGGCAGGGTGAGATTTGCCTTTTTTTTTTTCAAATTCTCACCCCAGGATATTTTTCCATTGGTTTTTAGAGAGAGTGGAAGAGAGAGGGAAAGACAGAGAAATATCAATGTGGGAGAAACATATCGACTGGTTGCCTCCTGCATGTGTCCGGACCAGGGCCTGGGCCGGGGAGAAGCCTGCAACCAAGGTAGATGCCCTTGACTGGAATCGAACCCAGGACCCTACGGTCCACAGGCCTACACTCTATCCACTGAGCTAAACTGGCTAGAGCAAGATTTGCTTTAAAATACTGCAGCTTCCACCCCTCTGCCCCTCTAAAAGACAGATGAAGCAAATGTGGCAAAACCCTAATAATTTCTAAATAATCTTTACATTTTTGTGTATGTATG
>PVJC01027851.1:0-22998 GCA_004026665.1 Murina feae
AGGCATCAGAGTGTCTCCCTTCTCTCTCTATCTTGTGAGGACACAGAGAAGGTGGATGTGTGCAAACCAGGAAGGAAGCCCTCACCAAGAACTAAATCTGCAGGCACCTTGATCATGGACTTCCAGCCTTCAGAATTTTGAGAAATAAGTCACTCAGCCTTTGGTATTTAGTTATGGAAACCCAGGCTGGTGAGCTATTCATAGTGACAGAGCTGAAGAATGTGTGGCTCAGGTTTGTACCTTTGTGTGACCTCCCAGCCTTGTTGTCAGAGAGCAGGGTCGAAGGAGGGATTGTTCTGGGTGAAAAGACTCTTGGTGACAGAGTCCATATCCCTACACTTTACAGAAGAATAAACTCCTTTCCGGGGAGATGACGTGACCTAGGAAAAGTCACAAAGCATTTGGTAGCAGAGCCAAGATGTATATGCATTTTCAACATCCAGCTCAGTGCCCTTCCCCCTCCTCTCTCTGGTGCTCAGAGTATTCCCAGAACCTTCAGCTGCATTTTGGATCCCAAACACCACTTTCACAATATTTCCCCAAATAGCACCAAGGTCAACGTCTGCTAATCAGTCCCCTGGAGACATTTACAGTGAGATTAGAAAAGGAATTGAATGAGGCTCCATGGACTCCCTTGGGACTGAAAACGTAACATGCAGAGTGGGAAATTAAAGCAGGGTCTTTGGGGAGAAAAACGGCAGAGAAGAACCCAGCTTCTCTTATCTGCTTGCCACATGTGAACTCCGCCATCAGAGCTTCAGTTTCGATAAGCTCAGCATGTCTTATCGCAGCCTTTGACATGGGCATTGATCATCCCTTAAACTGTGCTCTGGGAGGCATTTCCCACCTCTCCACAAATGGCCCTCCCATCGCCTTCTCTTTCTTCCCCCTTTAGTTGTTGTTGTTGATATTACATGCAGAGAAGTTTGTTTTAAAAAATACATCTTTTTAATAACTTGTTCTCTAGGAGGGGATGAGAGGTGGGGCATGTCTATGCTTGTGTGGGTTGCTGAAGAAAATCCGTGCTGGGTGTTAAACTTATGCTATCACAGGAGCCTTTGACAGAGAAAAATGAGCTTGCATTTGGTCCTTACACCCAGCCCAGGCACTGGTGCTGGATTGTAGATTTCAGCATTGGAAAGGCATGGTTAAAGCAGCCCCGTTGAAATGGGGGCTGGATTCCTCCAAAGTGTTTAAAACAACCCCATGAGCTTCACAAAAGCCTATATCATAGTTCTTTATTTATTTTTTCGAGAAATTAAAGATCTTAGTCAAACCTCTTATTACTGGGCAGTGTGGCGTCTTACAAAAAGATTATTCCCCAGCACACTACCATGCTATAACAGTGAAGCATGCAAACTATTCAATTGTATGTACTTAGGGATGGGAGTCTTTAGTGTTTTGTCTAATTGATCAGGTGGGCTGGGAAGGCTTCGAGAGCTAATTATCTGCCATATTGGAAACTGCTATTGCTTGGATGACGTTTTTGGAAAACCAGGAATAACTAATGGCCATTCTCAGATTTCTGTGTGTGTGTGTGTGTGTGTGTGTGTGTGTGTGTGTGTGAGAAGAATACAGAGCCCAGAAACAGAGGAATGGGAAAAATGGCTTTGAATAGAAGCGCAAATGAGATTATTTGTTGTTTTTGTCTTTTTATGTGGTCAGTGTTTAATATTCACAGATTATTTGATATCTACTAAGCCATTTTACATTTTCTAATTAGGGATATTTTCAAAAGTTTTTTAAAATTGGTTGTTAGTGAGAGGAAGGGAGAGGGAGCAACATCAATCAGTTGCCTCCTGCACGCCCCCTACTGGTGATCAATACACATGCCAGACTCAGAATCTAACCTTTCAGTGCACAGGACAAAGCCCAACCAACTGAGCCATGCTGGCCAGGGCTCTAATTAGAGATTTTAAGCATCTTGGAGATCTCAGTAGAGCTGGCATATAATACCTCCAATTTAAAGATGAAAACCTCAGGGAGGTCAAGTGACTTGTTCAGGATCACACAACTGGCAATTGGCTGAGTCGTAAATTCAATTCATCTCTTCTAAACTCTTTTGTTGAAAATACCAGCATTTTCTTTTTTCTTTATGGGTGAATATCAATTTAGCATTTTGCAGATGACCTATGTTTATGTAAAAGTCATTGTAGCCCGGCCTGTGGGCTCGAGGTTAAGCATCGACCCATAAACCAGGAGATCACGGTTCGATTCCCTGTCAGGGCACATGTTGGAGTCATAGGCTCGTTCTCTAGTGGGGGTGTGCAGGAGACAGCGGATCAATGATACTCTCTCATCATTGATGTTTCTATCTCTCTCCCTCTCCCTTCCTCTCTCTGATATATATATTTTAAAAAGTCATTGCAGTGGGCTAGTTTAGCCAGGATGGGGAAAGTCTGAACTGTGGGCCATGTACGTCCCGCAAAATCATTTGGTCTGGTCCTGCCAAGGCATTAGAGGTGAGTTAGTTAAATGTTTGACCAAATAGAGCAGGCTGATTTTTAAGTTGATCATTTTGTATGGCCTGCAAATGATGTGATAAAATACCCAAATGGCCCTCAGCAGAAAAAAGGTTCCCCACCCCTGAGTTAAGTGGATACAGAGGAAATGACCAGCATTCCTCAAGAAAACCAAACAGAGCCATGGATATCTGTGCAGGTGACTTACTGCACGAGGGGAACAGTAAAGCACAGCCTGAATTCTGTTGGCCCCGCTTTGCACACTACGGTGAAGAGTGTGCACCAGGGGAGGGTGCTGCTTTGCTCTAAGTCACAAAGCACTTGTCACGTGGTGCACCTGTGGGGAGGTGGCATCCGTTTCTAATTGGCACAAAGATGCCACGGGAGCACTTAGTGACCTTGCTCAATATTAACTTGAATGCAGAAGCTGTGCTCAAATGGATTTAGACTGAATGATACTTAAAATAATATTATTGGATCTGGGAAATGTGTGAGCCTTTTCCTAGAAGTTTGTGTACAGATGGTCAGGGTACAGAATTCTGCTGGGAGAAAACCATGGCCAACCTTGATCTCTTTCCCTAAGGCTGGAGAAAGGACTTTCAACATGAGCTGGACTAGCCTTGGTATAGCCCTTTGGGGGTAGTGACTAACTCAGATTTTCATGGTGCAAACTTTTTGAATACCTTGTCTGGACCTTGTAGAGTGGAGCCCACTGTGTGGTTGGAGGGGGCATTTGCTCTGAAAGAAGAGTCTGTCTTGTGGTCAGCATCCTGGGAGGGCCTTGGGCTGGTAGAGGGAGCTCTTTTGCATCTGTGGTTTTAAAAAGTTAAAAGAGTAGGGACTTAATTTATGAGATTTCTACCAGAGAGGCAATCATTTAGTAGAAGCAGTGAGTTTCTTTCTGTAAAAAATTTTGAAGTCCCCAGATCTTTGGTAAGGATTTGTTGAATGTTTTATGGCCTGACCTTGGTCCTGTTTGGAGGCGGCATAAACAAAGGGGCTTCTCTCTAAGCTTAGAGGATAGAGTTGGTACAGAGATGCCTGAATAAATGTGATCAAATGCATCCCTCTAAAACCTTTTCCCAAGTTTGTTGACCCTATACAGAGGGATTGTGTGAGGAAGCCTCTTGCCGAAATATTGGCTTTAATGCCGACATAATAGAGAGGCACCATGCTCTGATATTGGAGACCAGTTGGTCTGGTTTTAGATAGCAGTTCTATAAATTACAAGCCAGTTATGAACTTTCTGAGCCTCGATTTCCTCCTCTGAAACATGACCATGTTCATCCCTGCATCAAGGACTCGGGGAGAGGAGAATCTTTGAGAAAGGGACCTGGTGCCATGCATCCAGAAACCTTAGCTCAAAAAAATCTTAGCTCCATACTTGTTAGAAAAGGGTTGTCTTTTAATATACAAAGGAAGTGTTCCCAGTGTTACTTCAGTCACATTTAAAAGGCATAATGCTTACTCCATCTAGACCAGGGGTCAGCAAAGTTTTCTGTAAATTACTACAGAGAAATAGAAAAAGGAACCCTCTTGCACTGCTGGTGGGAATGCAGACTGGTGCAGCCACTGTGGAGAACATATGGAGTTTCCTCAAAAAATTAAAAATGGAACTCCCATTTGACCCAAAGATCCCACTTCTAGGAATATATCCCCAAGAAACTAGAAATACCTATCAGATAGGATATATGCACCCCTGTATTCATGGTGGCACAATTCACCACAGCCAAGATTTGGAAATAGCCTAAGTGCCTATCAGCAGGTGAATGGATTAGTAAACTGTGGTACATCTACATAATGAAATACTACACTGCTGTAAAAAAGAAAAAATTCTTACCATTCGCAACAGCATAGATGGAGCTGGAGAGCATTATGCTAAGTGAAATAAATAAATAAGAAAGATAAATATCACATGATCTCAATCATTTGTGGAATATAACGAACAACATAAACTGATGAACAAAAACAGATCCAGAGTCAGAGAAACATCAATCAGACTGTCAAACTCAGAAAGAAGGTGGGAGAGATAAACCAAAGGACTTGTATGCATGCATGTAAGCCTAACCAATGGACACAGTCACCAGGGGGGTGAGGGCATGAGTGAGTGGGTGGGGGGTCAACAAGGGGATAAAGACACATATGTAATACCTTAATAAAGAAAAAAATTACAGAGAGATATTTCCTGCCTTGGGGGTCATACCATCTCTCTTGAACCCACTCAGCTCTGCCATAGTAGCATCAAAACATCCAAAGACAGTACATAGACATCCAAAGACAAGTGGCATGACTGTGTCCCAGTAAAACTTTATTTATGAAAACAGGTGGCAGATGTAGTTTGCAGACCCTCCATCTGGGCACTGCTCACCTCAAAACTTCTGTGTCAGTTCATAAGCTTTGTCCACCCTCCCATTCCCCTCATGGTGAGTCATTTTTCCCCTCTGTCCTTTTTCTTTCAGTGAGCAACACACAGTCACTTCTCAATAAAGAGGATGTCAAGGAGACACATAATTTTCAAGAACAGAAAGGGTAAATGGCTAAGCCCAAACATATAGCAAAATGGCTTAGCACACCCCTCCCCCACCCTTCCTCTCTGTCATTCATCTCTTTATTCAACTCACTGACCCATTCTGCCATCTTGGAAATCAACTGGATTTGAAATGGCACCTTTAGCATATTTTTATATCTGTTGCCCTACTTTTTCGCATTCGTCTGTGGATGGTAGAAAGTCTTCAAATGATGTGTCACTGCTCAAAGTCAAAAATTAATTAATTAATCAGTGGCCAGACACATGCAGTGCCCAGAATGCTTATCAGTCAGCCTCAAAAGCTTTGCTAATTAGAAAGAAGTCAGGGTAGAACCAGGCAGATCAAAGAGCCTGATCTCTCTCCCTCAGAACTTGTATCACATTGGTCCTAGAATTCTAATCAATTCCACCATTTTAATAAATTCTATGGGCTGGGCCTTGTTTTGTTGAGTGTACAGTTTGCAAGTAGGGATTCATCACAAGTGTTTCCTATTAGCAAGAACCTCTATGGGGGGGGGGGGAGGCACGTCTTTCAATACATAAAACTTGCCTGCATCTTTCCAAACATGATCCAAAAGGTAGGTACTGTATGCAAGTTACCCAGGTTTCCCAAGTGTGCTGAAAACTTTGCACCTGAAACTTCACTCATCGCTACCCTAAATTCGATCAACAGCTCCATTTGGGGAAGCATAGGATTGTGCATATAATAGCCTGGTAACGTATTTTAGGTAAATAAAATTTTATTTCATGAATCAGTGACAGCACATTTTATTTTTTAATTTATTTTTTTTTATTGTTTAAACCTTTTCATATTGCAAATTGTAATAACATTTCTCATTCCCATTTATAGTTAATCCCTAATCCCATTCCCATTCCCTGGCAACTACTAATCTACTCTTTGTCTATCTTTTGGGGGCATTTCATGTGAATGAAATCATACGATGTGTGGTCTTTCGTGCCGGCTTCTTTCTCTCAGCATCATTTTCTAGGTTCATCCACGGTGTAGCATGTTAGTACTTGGTTCCTTTTCATTTCTGGATAATAACGCATTGTCTGGCTCTACCACATTTTATCTATCCACTCACTCATCAGTTGGAGAACTCGGGGGTTGTTTCCAGGCGTGGGCTATTATGAATAATGTTGCTGTGGACATCCATGTGTGGGAGTATGTTTTTGTTTTTTTCCTAAGAGTGAAATTGTTGGGGTATTTGGGAGGTCACCATGGCTATGAGATGCCTCACAAGTATCGGGGTTCTCTAGCCCACAGGTTGGGAAATTTTGCAGATTATTTCTACTTTTCCTCAGGTTTACTACCCTGAGAACTTTAGAAAATTCTGCAGTGAAGAATTTGTTTAACTCGGTATTTCCTAGATTTATTTGAAAATAGAAATTTTGAGACCACAGTGGAAATAGTTTGGGGACGTGCTGAAGTCTGCCTATTCCTCAGACTCTGTCTTGTTGGAGTGGACAGTAGACTGGCCAGTGTCTCCCACACCGTAATCCTTATCCTGCAGCAAACTGTCTTGGAGACCAGATCCGGAACCCCTTTGACTTCCTGGAGTTCTACACTATTTCCTCACATCACTCCCACCACAGCCTTCGCCAGGGTCGGGTTTCTGTGGCCTTGGGGAAGGTGGGGGGAGATCTGGCCTGTGTAATAAGATTTTCTCCAGCTGTTGGCACTGTTTTGGTAAAGGAGTAAGGTGACTGGATACTGAAAGAAAGTGCGCCACAGCTTTCATGGGCCTTGTTAGTATCAAGGAATGGCTTAAATGGAGGTTCCCCAAAAGGTATGTCCACCTGGAACCTGTGAATGTGACTTTATCTGAAAAAGGGGTCTTTGGAGATGTAATCAAGTTAGGATCTTGAGATGGGATCCTCTGTCCTGGATTAGAATGGGCCCTAACTCAAATGACAGTGTCTTTTTAAGAGATAGAAGAGGAAAGAACACAGGAGGGGGCAAAGACCGGCAATTATGCTGCCACAAGCCAAGGAATGCCCAGACCCACCAGAAGCTGGAAGAGGCAAGGAAGTATTATTCTTCCAGAAACTTTGAAGGGAGTGTGGCCCTGCTCACACTTTGATTTCAGACCTCTGGACTCCAGAACTGTGAGGGAATATGTTTCTGTTGTTTTAAGCCTCCATCTTGGTGGTTTGCTATGGCAGTGCCAGAAAAGGAATGCGGACCTGATGCATAAGCAGTGTTGGGCTGAGAGGCTAGTTGATGAGATGGGAGAGTTAAATCCTTCCTTCCAGCCCACACTTGGTCCTGAACCAGGAAGGAGAAGCAGAAAACATTGGACAGATCTGAGAGTTCCTAGGTGAAATGCGATCTAGTTATCCCGGAGAAAAAGTGAGGAAGAGGCATTCAGGGAAGAAAAATGGGCAGAGGCAAGAACGAGGAGGGGGAAGGAAGAAGAGATGGAGGAAATCAGCCAACCTCTCCTTAGGACCCAGGAGTGAGCCTAGTGGTTTAGTCATATGGACTGAGGAGCCATCGCTCAGTGGAGAAGGTGGCACATCTGAGTATGAGCCTGGGATACACACAGCCTGGGGTTTCCTTGGGCGAAGTCTGCAGACTGATCAAGGCTGCCTTTCAGTTGTCTACTTTTTCAGACCGCTTTTCTCTATCGCGGAGGAGGAGGTGGTGGTGATGTTGTGGTGGTAGATGGGGTAAGAGGGACTGTATTGGGTGGGATGAAGGTGGTCATTGAATCCTAATAGTAAAGCAATCATATGCAGTTCTTACAGGTTCTTAATCATGACTCTAAAAGCTGCTCAGGCAGCAGCCTTGGGGTGGCTAATTAGGACAGTATCTAACGTTTATTTACCATAGCTCCAGCCACGGGCTCATGTGTTATACACACAGTACCCCATTCTACTCCCACTATAATCCTGTGAGGTGAGTATTGTTAGTGTCCCCCTTTCTTTTAGATGAGGAGACTTAGGCTCAGAGAGATTTAATGACTTGCTCAAGGTCCCTCAGCTAATAAATGAGGGAGGCCAGTTCCAGTCTCAAAGAGTTGTCTCCAGTCTCAAGGTGTTCAAGCACTCTAGGCTGTGAGAGCAAGACCTTCCGGGTCCTATGGGGTGAAGGAGGCTGGGTGCATTCTAGCTCCAGAATGTTCATTTCAGTCCAGAAGAAAGTTAGTGAGAGCAGGCAATTTTCAGTTAGTCTTACTGAGTAATCTTGGTGCTTTGATGTGTATGTGGACACAGATACTGGCTGCATGGAGAAGCTTCTTGGAATATTACTTTTGAGATGCAGTGGGTGGGGTAGAAAGTTCATTCGGTCCTGAAATTAATTCCTGACTTCAATGATGATTGAGTGACCATGAGAAAATCATTGCGGCTCTCTGAGGCTTGGCTTCCTTATTCATAAAAAGGAAAAACTTCTTGGATATCTAACTTATGGAGATGTTGTGAGTTAACAAACTCCTATCTATCTACCTATCCATCATATATCATATATTCATCTTCATAGCAAAGATAGATACTTTGGATACTGTAGATCTGCTTGCACATGATAGACACTGAAGAGATAATAGATCTTAATGTTACCTTTATTATTTTATTTTAACTTTAGTAGGCTCGTGGGATGAATATTTGTCCAACAGTTTCTTTAACTGAAATTACTGACACAAACAAATGCCCCACATTACATAAAAAAGAAGTTACATGTTTTTTGAGGCTTGCTAGTTAAAACATTAGTGTTATTTTTTAATCTGGCTGAGCAAATTGAAAATAGACTAAATCATTTGCAACCACATGGACACAATCAGTAACTTTGTATGCCTCAAAATAGGTGAGTTTTATTGATGACCTTTAAGCATGACTTGGCACAAAAAATTACCCATTGCAGTGGCTTCCCTACCTTAGGTTAGAGACAACCCTGGCTCCTGGAGGCATGACCCTGTAGCCACCAGCCCCCATGTCAGGGCTGTGAAGATGATGATGGGAGGGGAGATGGAAATAGGTCAGATACACTAGCAGGTGTGGCAGGAATCGAGCTGTAAATAACTCAACAAATGATAGAGAATTGGACGGGTGGCATTTGAAATAATAAGCAAGGCTTCTCTGAGCAGTCACTCCTTCTAACCTTTTGGAAAATTACACTGACCTGCATCTTAGCAAAGGGTGTTTATCAAAAGGAGAGCTGGCTATACTCACAGAATGCGTGGTGAGAAAGGATTTGCAGCGGGAGGCTTGACGTACGGAAGGGCTTGGCTACTTCAGGTGAGCGTGGGTGGTGTTGGGATTGCTTCCTATTCAGTCACATTTTCGAAAAGGCCTAGAGTGGAGGGAGCAGACTCTGACACCTTTTCCGTATTAGTGGAATTGTAAACGAAAATGACCATGGTCAGCTGGAAGGGGAATGCTCTGTCTCATTCAGTGGTTGTTACTCAGCTCCAGCCAATGGTAGTTATGTGGGAATATAGACCCCATGTTGTACAACCTTCTGTTTATTTCATCCCCCTTTTCACCCTCAAGAAAGGCTAGTTCTGGGATGTACATGTGTCCATTTAAAACTTTTGAAAATGTTTTTTTTTTAAACATTATGCTAGCCAGCCATGCTCAGTCTGAGTCTGTCTTGCTGTCTGGTAGGAGCCACTTTGTGACCTTTGACAGAGTGAATTCAAGGAAAGTGCTTTGTAGGCACATCATAGGAATGCTTTGCAAACTTCGGTTTGGGATGCATTAGGAGATCATGACTTAATTTAGTGAGGCAATGGTTGCCTTTTAAAATTTTTAAATAAAATAGAAAATGCCGAAGGCATTACATGCTACATAATCAGGATAGTTTTATGTGCCAACCCAATTGGACTAATATAACCTAATATACCAGACAGCTGGTATAATATTGTTGCTGGGTCCACCTGTGAGGGTGTTTCCTAGGAGAGGTTAGCATCTGAATGAACAGACTGAGTGAAGAAGATAGTCCTCATCAATGCGGGTAGGTGTCACCCAATCCATTGGGGGGCCTGTGTAGTACAGACTTGAGCTGGGACATCCATCTTCTCCTGCAGTCAGACATTGGTGCTTCTGGTCTCTGGTGTTCAGACTCAGGTGGGGATTTGCACTTTCGGCTCCTGCGATCTCAAGCATTTGGACTGGAACTAACATATACTAATGGTTTTCCTCATTCTGCAGCTTGTAAATACCAAATAGTTGGACTTCCATTCCTATAATAAATAAATCCTCTCCTATCTATCTGTCGATCTATCTACTATCTATCTAGTCATCTATCTCCTATTGTTCTGTTTCTCTGAAGAACCCTGACTAATACATCCAGAACCCAAACATTTAAAGCACATCAGAGTTGCAGTGGTGGAAGCCAGTAGAAGGGCCATCTTATTTACCCTCCCCCCCCCCACTTCTTCCTGGTGGCCTCCGAGAGAAATGTGCAAACCAGAGGTCTAGGGAATCTTAAGGGCTGTTTCCATTGACCACACCATGCTGCTTCTCCTCAAGGAGATGTGTGGCCTCATGATGGGCATGGAAACCGCCTTGTGTAGTCCAGATAATTGGTGAAAGCCAGGAGAGCATAATCTTTCAGCCCTACAGGAGCAGAATTCAAATGTTGAGCCCACTTAGGTGAGCAAACCATGAGAAATGGCTTATGGCAGGGGTTCTCAACCTTCTGGCCCTTTAAATACAGTTCCTCATGTTGTGGTGATGCCCAACCATAAAATTATTTCGTTGCTACTTCATAACTGTAATGTTGCTGCTGTTATGAATCATAATGTAAATATTTGATATGCAGGATGGTCTTAGGCGACCCCTTATGAAAGGGTCGATCGACCCCCAAGGGGGTCATGACCCACAGGTTGAGAACCGCTGGCTTATGGCATCCAAAGACACAGGGAGCCAACTCTGTATATTTAAAACACCATTTTATTAATGAGAAACATGAAACTCACTTGACATAGTGACTTACCTGTTCCTACTGCCAATCAGGACAACCCTTTCTCCATATCACCTGTGCTTGGGAATCAGAAGGCTGTTCAATGGAACTCAAGAACAAAGGGAACTGGACTGTCTCAACCGGTATTGCTTTACCGTGCAGGGGGCTGTGCGTGTGAATGTAAGAAGGAAGGTCCACTTTCCCTATTGCTCCAACGCTGTCTTGGTTGGAGCCGCTTCTTCCCTGAACAGTGGTGTGACCATAGCCTTAGGATGTAACTTCTGTCCCCTTGTTTTAAAAAGAGGAAATAAAAGTGCCGAGGTGAAGTGCCTGGAAACAGGCTTCTGCAGCTCTCGTGTGGCAGGCAATGTCTCCTTCGGGTTGAAAATGTGGATGCCAATAGGTTCCACCTTTTTTCATTGTCCAGTTTTAATTACTTAGAGATTCTGTTCCGATTTTCTTTATTTTGGTTCCAAAATTCCTGAAGAAGGAAACTCATTGTCCCAACTAAAATGAGGAACTCACCCCGAGCCAGTCAGCTGGGATGCTATAATGCAAAGCCCTGGCAGCTCCAGTGGCAGCCACCTGGGTGGAATGGGAAAGGGGCTATTCCACAAATAAGGATGGGGCTTGGATGGTAGTGCCCGACAGAGGTAGGGAGGAAAGCAGACGTTTGCTTGAAGAGCCTATTATTATGCATAGTGCCTTGCTTTCTCAAAATCTCATCATAGGACTGCATTCCTTCATGAATTACTTTATGTATTTATTAATTCAAACATCATTTAATGACCACTTAGAAGGTAACTGATATGTTGTAACATTTTTTAAAATTCCAAAACATTGACTCAAATTAGAATCAGGACAGAGAATAAAGAGAGTTGTGATGGTGCCGAACAGAAAAAGCAAAACAGCAAAAAACCCAGTGCATTTTGCTCTATGTGCCTAGTATGCTGTGTTGTATCTGTTTATCTGTCTCCCTTTGCCTGGCTGGATATTGCATCAGGGAAGAATTCCATCTTATTGATTCTCATAAAACCCATGCAGAGTCTCTAATATACACTTAGGTGTGAGCAGTATGATGGAGGGGTTAAGGACACCAGCTCTGAAGCCAGACTTAGTGGGTTCAAATCTCGGCTTTGCCACTTCCTAGATAGCTGAACTTGAGAAAGTTACTTAACTCCTCTGTGCTTAAATGCTTCCTTACTGAAAGGCGGATTCTTAACTTGCATCATAGGCCATGTGATAACCCTGTGAGTATTATATGAGTTAATGTATGTCAAATACTTTGAGTAGCACCATGATACTGGGCAGTATCATATTATTTCCTTAAGGAGGGATAGGCTAATCCTGGCTGGGGGTTTGGGGGGAGGTGTTTGGCTTTGGGGCTAATGCCAAAGCACCTTTTTTCCCTTCTAGTGCAACAAGACACAACATTTAGAACAAGATTCAAGCTCACAGTGGACATAGATGCATTTTCTCAGCTGACCCTTCACCTGGAGGCCGAGAGGCAATGAAGCAATCAAACTTCAAATAAAAGTTGCAATAGAATTTTCTTTTCCTTTTCAAAGAACCTTTCAGCTGTGGCACTCTGTGCAGTTTCTGCATAGGGGGTATTGATGATGTGCCATATTTCATTATATTCAGCACTCCACTTCGCGAACAAAGAGAGAGAAAGCTCTGCTAACACGCCTGGGGGACTGGCTCTCTCTTATCCAAGTCGAGAGCATCCAGGTGGAAATGCCACCTGTGGATAGAGCTGGGTTATAGCCAAGAGGGATAGATACTTCAGTTGGGCTGATATTAAAGACCTGAGTTGCTGCACCAGTCAGTGAAACCCGGGACCACTCTTGGAAATTAACCTGCCATCAAGTGTAGACTCTAGGAGTGTTTTTAAACTTGGATGTGCCTATTAATCAAGGAACTTATATGCATAACCTATGGACACAGACAATAGTGCCATGAAGGCCTGGGGAGGGGTGGGAGTGGAGAGGAAGGGGTCAACTTGGGGGTGGGAGGGGACATCTGGAAGACTTTCAGCAATAAAGATAAATTTTAAAAATCCAGACCCTGATTTAGTAGGTGTGGGGTAGGGTCTGAGCTTCTCCCTTTCTAACATGTGCCCAGGTGAGGGTAAAGCTGGTCCATAGACCACAGTGAGTAGCAAGGGTGTAGCATCTCTCTTCATCTTCCTGGCTGGCTTGTTTATATCTGTTCACTTATTCTGACATTATTCTCTCGGATTAACCACATTGTGGAACCTGATTATGCCTCTGTTTTTCTATACAGCTGTTTGGCCAATGTGTATCAAGAATCCAATCTGTTCCTAAGTTGTTGTAACACAGGCATTCACTCTAAACCAGTATTTCTCAGCCTTGGCACTATTGGCACTTTGGGGTTGGACAATTCTTTGTTTAGGAGACTGTCTTAAGCATTACAGGATGTGTAGCAGCATCCCTCACCTCTACCCACTAGATACCAGTAGCATCTCCTCCCCCAAGTTGTGACAACAAGAAATATCTTCAGACATTGTCCATTGTCCCCTGGAAGACAAAATTGCCCTGCGTGGAGAACCATTGGGTCAACTCAAAGTTGGTGATTTGTGACAATGGGAGCTACCAGCATGCCAGGTATATGCTTATTTCGATAGTGTTGCGTGCATAAAATGCTTTCAGGTGTATGTTTTTTTTCTGAGCTTTGCTAGGACACCGAGTTTCCTAGACAAAGGGGCTGAAGTTTTGTGGTAGAACTGTACATGAACCTAAGATTTCTGAGACCAAGCTCTGAGCTCTGCCCACTACAGCACCTTGCAGTTGGTGTGCTTCCTGCCTATGTTTGGCTTAGAGGAGATACTAGGCACACTTGGTTTACTGTTTTTCTCTTTCAGACTATAATAATAACATAATAATCCTATATAATAAGAGCCTAATATGCTAAGTGTCTGATTGTTTGACCAGTCACTATGACATGCACTGACCACCAGGGGGCAGACACTCGGACCCGTAGGTTAGCTTGCTTCTAGGGTCTGGAGACCGAGATGAGCAAAATGGGCTGGACACACCCTGGAGCTCTCCCATGGTCCCTCCTGGGCCCAGATCATGCACCGGTGGGGTCCCTCAGCCTGGCCTGTACCCTCTCTCAATCCAGGATCCCTTGGTGGATGTCAGACTGCTGGTTTCAGCCTGATCCCCGCAGGCCAGGCCAAGGGACCCCACCAGTGTACGAATCTGTGCACCAGGCCTCTAGTATTATAATATTTCTTCATGCATTGAAAAAGGTAGAATAGTACAGTGATTAAGAGCTCTTTGGAACTAGAGAGCTAGTTCGGTACCACTAATAGTTATTTCAACTCTCTGTTTTTGTCCATGCTGGCTGCTATAACAAAATCCACTGACTAGGTAGATTATTAACAACAGATACTTTTATCTCACAGTTCTGGAGGCTGAAGTCCAAGATCAGGGTGCCGGCAGATTCGATCTGGTGAGGACCCGGTTCCTGATTCATGAACTGCATCTTTTCCCTGTGTCCTCACATGGTGGAAGGGGCTGAAGAACTCTCTGGGTTCTCTAATATAAGGGCACTACTTCCATTTCTAAGGCCCCACCCTCATGAATCAATAACCTCCCAAAGGCCCTCCAAATACCATCACATATTAGATTTCAACATAAGAATTGAGGGTGGGTGGGGGTGGTTGGGGACATAAACAATCAGTCCAAAGCACTCTGTGTCTCCACTTAATCATATGTGAAATGCAGATAAGAGTAGGAACTTCATGGTGGTTGTGGCAGGAGGTAGAAGTGTGCCTAAGGCCAACATATACATGTAGACTAATTTACTACTTTCTTTGTTTAACCCAACTGGTTTTTCTCACTATTTAAGACATCATGATGCTCATATCCTACCAGTCTCTTCCCTTCCCTTACAGGATTCTGATGGGCTCCTACAGGAAGTTCATGGTCTCATTTGATTGATAGCTGCCCAGAGTCCCTGAACACATCCAAAGCACAGGCTTCCTTAAACCTTGAATAAGAACACAGCCTGAATAGCTCCTCCCACTCTTTCTCCTTGGGATTGAAGACAGTTTACAGGGAGGGCAGGTTTAACTTGAGTTACACACACAGTTTCAGGGATGAGGCCTATAGGCCTCTGGGACACAGAAGATAGAAGGAGAGGGATGCATTCAAAGAGAAAGAGATGAACAGTGAGTCACCTCGGAGGCACCCTGCCCCTGGCCTAAACCCTGATCTAAGTGGGTATTGCACTCTGGCCCATTGTGTTAGTCCTCTCTTCCTTTCTTTGGGGGACTAAGGAGTGGAGAGAGAGAGAGTTGGTAATTTCCTTCACACAAGATATAAGTGTAGTTGTCTTCTCCTCTATGAGTCCAGGAAGACATGGAGGAAGAGGAGAAGTGTCTGCCCTTGATTTTCAGGAGTGAGCACATTGACCTCATTTTCCCTTTACCTAAGTCAGTTTTCATCCCTTTGGCATCTTGTTACGATTCACTCACTAGATCATTTAATTGCTTCATCCAGGTAATTGCTTCACCAGGTGGCTGGTGGGGATTACAACTGCTCCTCATTGGACCCCCTCTGCTTCCAGCAATTATCCCTGTCTCCCCCTCAGAGCAGTGCCATATGCCAGAGTGGGGCTTGCGTGGGACCTGGGACAGGCTTTAGGAGAAATTTTAATTTAGTGTCGTCATTAGAGCGACACCCTTGTGTAAAATGCTCATGTAGAATGCATGTACATACAAAGGAGGTTTATAAGTCTTTGTTCTTAATGCCACCCCATTTTTGTTGTACATTTCTCCGCATGTTGCTATTTTTACTTCACAGTACCCATGTAATGTTGGTAAGGAATTTGGCATTCCAACTACCACAAAAAGCTATGAGAAATAGTTGAACATGGAAATATATTTTGTTCTTTCAAAGTTTATTCCAGATCAAGTCCAACAGCATCTGTAATGAAACATTCCTAGACCCCAGGCTCCCAATCCTACTGAGACCTCCTGGTCTTAGTTTCTTACACCAACACCCTAGGTTTTCTAGACCCCAGTGCTGACGCCCTCCCAATATTTTCAAACCCAGACTGTTTGCCACTCTGCCACGTCCACCCCAAATTCCATCTCTCTGGGTTATTTGTACTCACTTATAATTCCTATATCTGAAGAACTGACTTTCTTTCAACTCTACTTCTTTGAAGTCTTAGGCCTTTGAATTATTTTCACTTCTTTTGGAAAATTCCTAATGGTTGATATCATGAGCATCCATAACAGAGAGTTGAGTTTGCTACTAGCAAATATAATCTGCCAGTGTCAGCTCAGTAGACGGATGAATTTAGAATTTAACAGAATCTTGGAGCTCATGTAATTGCCCCACCAGGATAAGAATCCATTTTTAGAGCTGTTTAATGGTCATCAAATTCATATTTCCAGGGGTGAGGACTCACTATCTCTGAGGCCAGTTTATTTCATCATTGGAGAGCCTCAACTGTTAGATATTTTTTCTTATATTTTGCCTTCTAAAGGGTTTCTGTTCTCAGCCTGACTTACACTTCTAAAATTGTATTCATATTTGCTCCCTAATATCTAATTGTAATTTCCCCACACCACAATGTTGTCTCATAAAGCATGTGTTCAGTTTTTAATTTTTTATAGCTTCAGTGAGGCGTAATTGACATACAATAGACTGTACATAATTAAAGCATAAAATTTTATGAGTCTTGATCTGTTTCTATGCCTGTAGAACCATCTTTCACAATAAAAATAGTGACTATAGCGTAGCCCTGGCTAATGTGGCTCAGTGATTAGAGCACTGGCCCTATATAGTAGGTTATAGGTCGAATTTTTAAAGAAGCTGCCAAGTTATTTTCCATGTGGTTGTACTATTTTACATTCCCATCAGCAATGTATGAGAGTTCCAGTTCCTCCTCATACTCACTCTCTACCTTGATATGGTCAGTCTTTTTATTTTTTAGCTGTGCTCATTTTTGATCCCGTGATGGACATATCTTTAATTCCCCACAGATCTGTGACAGTCTGACCACCAGTTTTGATGATCTGGAGCTGCCTGATAATATTGAATTAACTATTCAATAAAAACTATTGTGACCAAGTTTTGCGTTACTCAGGATACCTGAATGAAGACAACGATTCCAAGACTTAAGATGTGGGTTGTAGTGGAGTGGAAGTGTGTGTGGGGGGTTGGTCCATAAAACATGATGTTTTGGTTCATATTTCTTGGATACAGGGTGCAAGCAGCAAGAACCAAAGCGAGACTCATCCCTTTGGGGCCATACTACAGGGCTGGTGACTAAGGAGTTTTGAGGAATGGCCTGACATGATTGGATCTGTACTTTATAAAGTTCACTCTGACAGTGAAAATGAAAAGCTTCTGTTTCTCCTGAGATACAGGCCCTGCCATGTCTCTCTCTCTCTCTCTCTCTCTTTTTAAAATATATATTTTATTGATTTTTTACAGAGAGGAAAGGAGAGGGATTGAGAGTTAGAAACATCAATGAGAGAGAAACATTGATCAGCTGCCTCCTGCACACTCCTCACTGGGGATGCGCCCGCAACCAAGGCACATGCTCCTAACTGGAATCAAACCCAGGAACCCTGAGTCCGCAGGCCGACGCTCTATCTACTGAGCCAAACCAGTTAGAGGTGCCACGTCTCTCTTGATTTACCTTCTTTAGATTCTCTTAGGTGGGCTTGGAGCTTTCCTCTCTCTTTTAAATTTTGCATATTTTGATTTGAAAAATCAAAGGATGCATAGAGACTCCATGTCAACTTCTAAGCACTCGGGTTCCCACTGCTGTGGCCTGTGGGAAGGACTGTGATTTTCAAGGTATCAATGCTGAAAGGGAAGGTGTGTCCTTGTAGAAATGGCTTTTGGCTTGGGCTACCATATTACCTGCCAGAAACCTGCAGGGGCACAATTTCCTGGATTGTTTTGGCAAGATGCTGATGGAAGCCACCTGGATAAATAGAGGCAAAGTGAGAGGCCATGCCTGGGTCTTTTATCTGCGAGTCTGTGCAGTGCTGACACACAGCAGGATACACTGGTATGGTTGTCTCATTGTTAAAATGTCAAAAGACTTCTGTATTGATTGGTATACAATGGTTTCTCTGTGCACCCCACTTACTGGGGCTTTCTGCTTTCACAAAGGGGTCCCAGGACCCTGCTCTAATGCAATGGCTGGCATCTTCCTAATTGCTCAGTACCTGTACCATACTAGTTACTGTGATGATTACATATTTTACATTTATATCCTTTTCAAAAAACGCATATGCAACCTAAGGACAGATGATACCAGTCTGATCTAGAACATGTCAGGCTATGGTAGAGGTGGTGCATATGTGTTTAGAAACTACTGGTAAAATACCCTAGAATTTCTCTGTAAATCAGCATAAATATTTCATCAATAAGCCATGGTTTCTGAAGGGAAACTTATTATGGAGAATCACTCAAGAAAATGTAAATGAGCACTTCAGCTAAGGCTTAAGAGATTCCATGTCAACTTTCAAGTCAGGGGCTGGTTTTGTGTTGTTTTTTGCAAATTTATCCCTTCCCCCCTCCCTCCTTCCCTTCCTCCCTTCTTCCTCCCTTCACTAGAGGCCTGATGCATGAAATTTGTGCAAGAGCTCTGCTCCTGCTGCTGCAGCGGCTGCTGGCCTCTGCCTCAGCCCCTGCCCACCATGGTGGCCACCTTGGCCCTTGCTGCCCCAGCTTTGTCCGGAAGGTCATCTGGTCTAATTAGCATATTACACTTTTATTATTATAGGTTGTTGAAAGTAATACAGATGCCCCCCTTTTTATTACCATTGATCCCATCTTCCCCATTCCCATCCCCTTTCCTTGCCAGGCCTTCACCTCTCCATTGTTTGTGTCCATGGGTTATGCATATTTATACTAACAGTCTATACTAATAAAAGGGTAATATGCAAATTGGTCAGTATGCCCTCACAGTAACAACCAAACAGCAGGCTGCATGGGGCAACAAGGCCGGCAGGGGGGTTAGTGAGGGGCGACCAAATGACTGAACAGCAAGCTGTGTGGGGTGACCAGGCTGGCAGCAGGGTTAGTGAGGGCTGACCAAATGACTGAACAGCAGGCTGCATGGGGCAACCACACCGGCAGGGGCGGGCAGTTAGAGGTGACCAGGCCAGCTGGGGGGGGGGCAGTTCGGGGTGATCAGGCAGGCAGGCAGGTGAGCAGTTAGGAGCCAGTGGTCCCAGGTTGTGAGAGGGATGTCTGACTGCCATTTTAGGCCTCCCAAAGGGTCCTGGTTTGGAGAGGGTGCAGGCTGGGCTGAGGGGATACCTCCACCTGCCATGCAGAATTTCATGCACCAGGCCTCTGGTATGCATATAAGTTCCTGAGTTGATCTCTTCCCTCCCCTTCCCCTATCCCTCTGAGAATCCTCAATCTGTTGCATGCTTCCATGTCTCTGAATCTATTTTATTTGTCAGATTATTTTGTTCATTAGATTTCACATATAAGTGAGATCATGTGGCTGATTTCTCAGAGTAGGAGCTATTTCCTTTTATCCTGACTACGAGTTATTTTGGAGCCATGGTTAAAGTAGATTTTTTTCCCCAGTTAACTTCAATATAATTTTCATCATACTTGATTTTTTTAGACACTGAAATTGCCCATAATTACGTCTGTCCTATCTCTATGGTAATATGGACAATTATAATGGATTATCCTTTTTTCTCTCCCCCCCTGGTCATTTGTTGATGCCTTTTTTGTTGTAAGTATGTGAAAACATACGGCAATTTCACCCATTACTGGTAATGTTATTCAGATATTTAATTTATTTTCTGCATGCATAATCAGCCATAAATACATTTTAGCTAATGGAGATGACAAGGGTGTAATATAATTGGAGCCCAAACAAATTCAAAATAACATTAAGAAGGAAATACAAAACCATGGGAAGGAAAGAAACAGGGAACTCAATTTGTCTTTAGTTTCTTTTATGCCAAATCTCCTAATATGGTCTAGGCCTTTTGGGTTAATCTGTCCTTTGAGTTAATATAAAATGATGAAAGGGCCCAGTAAATTCATGGTGCATAGTAGGTGCTTAAGAAGGAGTTGTTCCCTTTTTTCTCCCTCTAAAACCTATTGACTATGAACTTGGTGTTTACTATGAATTGAATGCTTGTGTTGCCTCCTTCCCCCATTTCAATGGTGAAGCCTGACCCCCAATGTGATAGTATTAGAAGGTGGGGCCTTTGGGAGGTAATTAGGTTGTGAGGATGGAGCCTTTCTTGAATAGGATTAGTGCCCTTTTCTGAAGAGACAAGAGAGAAATTACCTCTTTCTCTCAGCCATGTCAGGATACAAGCAAAAGCTGGCTATTTGCAAACCTGGAAGAAGATTCTCACCAGACACCAGATCTGCTGGCACCTGGATCTTAGATTTCCCAGCCTTCAGAACTGTGAACAAATAAATGTTTGAAGTTTAAGCCACCCAGTCTATGGTATTTTTGTAGCAGCCTGAACTGACTTAAGACAAATGTTGTTTCATTTGAGACTATTCAAACTCTCCCCTCTGCCCTCCAACCCAGTGGTCAAACCTCAGGGTATGCAGAAAGAAGGTACTGCCCCAACCACAGGAATATTGCAATTAAAGTCAGAACCAGAATCAAGAGAAAAAGTACAAAAATGGAACATCCTCCCACCCCCAGGCAGTGCCTGCCCCCCAACAAAAGTGAATCTGCTGTGACGCCATCTCATCTTAGTTGCATATCCTATCTGAGCGCCTGCCTGCTACAAATTCCAGTGATGGGCTGGCTACCTTCACCCTTGCTTCCTCAGTAGCACAGGCCTTGTTGATACAGCCCGATTTCTTCTTCTCGGAGGAAACACCCAGCTTTTCTCCAAAGCCCTTCCTTTTTGAATCCTGATTGTGCCAGGGAGAAACTCATTTAGTTGCTAATCTGTCTTTAACACCTGTTTACCTCCATTTCTGTCAAAGAGACTACTTTAACACCTGTTTACCTCCATTTCTGTCAAAGAGACTACGCAACTTTGTTCCTGGCTATCTTCCAGCTGGGGTGGCATGGGGAGCAGGGGGCAACAGTCCTCAAATCTGGATGTATTTCTATTTTTATAAGACCAGGAAGGCCCACACTGGATCATCTTAATTTGTTGCCTTGCCCAGAGGAAAGCGTATGAATGAATTATGAGCACCTGGCTCCATCTCAGGAACTTCTTGCCATCCTGCTACAGCTCATCATTCTTCCTGGTCCCACACACCATCTGGGCGTCTCCGTAGCAAGAGCGATTAAGTCTGGAGGTCTTTCTTTCCCTTATAATAAGAGAAGAGGGTGTCATTTATCTCTAGGAATGAGGAAAGATATGGGCATCTGGGGCTTGGGTGAGGAAGTCTGGGGCAGCTTGTCAGTTACAGGGGTAGATTTAGAAAGTTTTCAAATATCTAAAGAGCATTTTCTGTGCTTCTACTCTAAAACCAATACAGCAGCAACTGTCCATGGGCTCCTCCTCCACAGCTGGCTTCTTTTTCTGTTTGCTCCTTCTTCCATACACTCAGGCAGGGGGTGGGGGAGCTTGATGTCTAACTCTGTCTTTGGAAATAGATTCATGTGTTTCAAGCCATGCCTGGGGAATGTTAGATGAGAATCCAGGGCTACAGAGTAGCAGCCTCATCAAGCTCAACCTCAAATAAGTAAATGTCTGTCTGCCCCTTGATAGTCTTGCTCAAGAAAAATGTTTTATATTCTGGCTGCACTTTACAATGTCTATGTCACCTGGTGCCACGTCTTGTTATTTGTTTTCTGTTTCCCAAAGAGGGGAAGGGGGCAGCTGAGGGTGTGAAGGACTGAGTAAAGTACCCATTTATAACGTTGATGTGGCCTCGGCCACTGGGACTAATGCTAAATCTTGCAAACCTTAGGGATAGATCTAAAATAAGGAGGGCCCAAGTAGGGCCCTTTAATAGATTCAAATTAGAAGAAATATCCACCAGTTTACCAATAGACTTATGTCTCACAGGATTAATAAAATTATGGAGGTATAGAAGGACACTTTCTGGGGCAGCATTTGAACCTAAGTCTGCTAACTTCAAAGCTGGTGCTGCCAAGCTCAGTGTTATAGTTGTGAGTGTGGTCACCAAATCACAATGGGGTGGTGCTGGCAGTTGGATACGACCCATGATGTCATGGGAGTCTAGCCAATCAATAGGAATTGTGATAACTCTCTTGCTGCTTTGTTGGGTAGCAGCCATTTTGAAGCATTGTGTTGCAAATGTGCAGACATATATTTTGTCTAGTTCTTAATTTTTCAAATGTTGTGTTCTTCTGGAGTTAAGAAATCTAAACATGGAGCATTTTATGAACCTGAAATCAGTCTTCAACTAGACATTTGGAATAAAGGATCTTCTTGTATTCATTGAGATATAATCCTATGTAACAGAAGCCTAGGTGGCATAGTGCAACATCGTCACAAGATGGCTACCACAAGATGGCTGCTCTCAGGTCATCACAAGATGGCTGCCACAAGATGGCTGCTCTCAGGTCATCACAAGATGGCTGCCACAAGATGGCCACTACAAGGTGGCTGCCACAAGATGGTCACCACAAGATGGTCGGCAGGGGAGGGCAGTTGTGAGCGATCAGGCTGGCAGAGTAGGGCAGTTGGGGGTGAACAGACCTGCAGGGAAGGACAGTTAGAGGCAACCAGGCTGGCAGGGGAGGGCAGCTGGGGGAGACCAGGCCTGCAGGGGAGGGCAGTTGGGGGAGACCAGGCCTGCAGGGGAGGGCAGTTGGGTGCGACCATGCCAGCAGGAGAGGGCAGTTAGGGTGACCAGGTTGTCAGGGGAGACAGTTGAGTGTGAGATCAGGCTTGCAGGGGAGGGCAGTTGGAGGCAATCAGGCCAGCAGGGGAGCAGTTAGGGGGCAATCAGGCTGGCAGGCAGGAGCAGTTAGGGGCAAGCGATTGGTTAGGAGCCAGCGGTCTTGGATTGTGAGAGGGATCAGGCCTAAACCAGCAGTCCTACATCCCTCTAGGGGTCCCAGATTGGAGAGGGTGTAGGCTAGGCTAAGGGATACCCTCCTCACCCTTCACCAACCCCCCCCCC
>PVJC01027852.1:0-22980 GCA_004026665.1 Murina feae
CTAGTGGTTATCAGCCTGTAGTATGTTATGACTCTATTATCAAATGCACGTGGGGGGCGGGAATTGTATTAGATGAAAAATAATAGAACTATTATTGCTCCACAAGGCTAAAGAAGCTTGTGGGACAAGGGATGGGGGATGAGAAGGAAGGCTGGTTCTGCAAGGAATGTTAGGCCATTAAACCAAACAAAGCCCTGTCCTGTGGTAAGGCAGGGCGCTTTGTTTTGAGCCCTGAACCTGCAGGAAGTGTAGATAAAAAGAATTCTACCTTCAGGGCCTTGGGAGGAGGAAGTATATTTGCAAATCCGTGAACTTGAGGGGCAGTTATAAAGCAAGGTTCTCGTGTGCTATCCCCACTCTGATTTGGATTTAAATCAATCCCTGAGTCTGCGTGTGTTATTAAAACTGATTTCTCCACCTCTTCAAAGCGTCGCTTAGTTTTTTGGTCTTTCTGCAACAGGGTGAGGAGCTGAGGGGTGTTTTCAGGCTGCCCACAGTTGCTTCAGATTTTGGGTTCCTACTGGGGTACCTGGCCAGCCTGGGTGAGGACATGAGGGGCGTTTTCAGGCTGCCCACAGTCCCTTCAGGTTTTGGGTCCCTACTGGGGTAACTGGCCAGCCTGGGTGCAGGCCTGAGGGCCATTTTCATGCTTTCAGGCTGCCCATAGCTCCCGTTGACTCAACGTCCCAGAAAGGCTGGCTGGAAGCAGGTTTCTAGGTTTTATTTATCTTCCATAATTGATACATTGTTCCTTTAAGCTGAGGCCTAGGCAGGTAAGGAAGCCTCCTGTTGGCTTCAGATCCATGGCTTCTACAATTGAAAGAATGTTGCCTTAGTAGACTGTAGGCAGGCAGTTTCCTCCATTGCAGGTGCAACGGAAGCCTGCTGTTTGCTTCAGCTCTGTGGCTTCTATAATTGAAACAATGTTGCCTGGAGCTGGGAGAAGCCCAGCCGGCCAGCAAACAGTTTACTCCTGGTGCAATGGAAGCCTCCTACTTACTCCAGCTCCATGACTGCCAGCTTTCATCTTGGCTGGGCTAATTTGCATACATCCGCTCTGATTGGCTGGTGGGCATGGCTTAGGCATCCCCTAGAAACAGTCAATTTTAATATTATTCTTCTATTAGATTAGATGTGTAACTGAAATAGCCATAACAGTTGAATGAAGCCCCACATTCATTACTGACTAGTGAGGTCTACTGTGGGGGGAGTGTTCATAAAGAAGTCATTAGAATTCTCTATTGAATAGTAAATAAAAGGTTGTAAGACATACTTAAAGGAATAGTAGAGATTTGTGTCAGATGAGTTTTAAAGATTCAGAGAGTACCTATTCAAATACATCTCCATTAATCTTTTTATATGATCTGTGAAAAAGGAAGAGAAAGAGAATGAGGAGGAGGAAGTAGAGGAGAGAGGGAGAGAAACAGGAAGATAACAAAAAAGGAGAAGGATAAGAAGGAGAAGGAATAGAAGAGCTAAGAGAAGGGGAAGTAGGAGGAGGAGATGGATGCGGAGAAAAAGTAAAAGAAGAAAAAACTCAGAAATGGCAGTATTCACCTAGTATTTAACTATAGGGTGACTTGAGTTGCTGCTCCTCTGACAATATGGTTACTTTGCTTGAGTAACTTGGAATTACACATCACCCTGTACCTACACTCCTATCAAATTCATACTTTTTATGTTTTCAGAGTTCAAAGTAGCCTCCTCTCAGCAGCAAGGTCAGCGTATATATTCATTATCTTACCTCTTGGATGTCTCACCTCTACAACACTATATTTTCATCTACTTTTCAGTCCAGAAGTTACCCTTCCCCCTGATCCATTTATGCTAACTGGACCTAGTGAGTGGGAACAATACTATTCTACACCTGATACATATTTATTTTATTTATTTTTTAATCTTTACTGTTGAAAGTATTAGCATATATCCTCTTTTTACCCTTGACCACTTCTAACTCCTCAAGCCCCCAGTTCTTCACCACCACATTATCAGTGCCATGAGTTATGTATACATGAATACAAGTTCTTTGGTTGATTCCCCCTATCCCCACACTTTTTCTTCCCACTGAGATTTGACAATCTGTTCCATGTGTCTCTGTCTCTGAATTTATTTTGTTCATCAGTTTACTGTGTTTATTAGATTCCGTATATGAATAAGGTCATGTGATATTTATCTTTCTCTGACTGGCTTATTTCGCTTACCTTAATATTCTCCAGGTCCATCCATGCTGTTTCAAATGGTAAGAGTTCTTTTCTTTTTACAGCTGTGTAGTATTCGATTATGTTGATGTACCACAGCTTTTTTATTCACTCATTTGTTGATGGGCACTTGGGCTATTTCCAAATCCAGCTGTTGTAATTTGTGCTGCTATGAACATAACGGTGCATATATTCTTTCTGATTTTTTTTCTGATTTTTTAAGAGATATTCCTAGAAGTAGAATCACTTGGTCAATGGGAGTTCTGTTTTTAAATTTTTGAGAAAACTCAAAAATTACTGTTTTTCACATTCACTGCAACAGCCAGTATTCCCACCAATAGTGTACAAAGATTCCCTTTTATCCACAGCCTCTTCAACACTTGTCGTTTATTGATTTGGTGATGATAGCCATTCTAACTGGTTTGAGGTTATATCTCATTATCATTTTGATTTGAATCTCTTGGATGATTAGTGACTTTGAGCATTTTTTCAAGGCTCCTAGCCTTCTGTATCTCAACTTTGGAGAAATGTCTATTATGTAATTTGTCCATTTTTAAATTGGATTGTCTTTCTTTTGTTAAATTGTATGAGATCCCTGTATATTTTGGAAACTAATCCTTTATCAGATGTATCATTATTAAATATGTTCTTCTATGCAATGGGCTCTCTTGTCATTTTGTTGGTGTGCAGAAGATTTTTATTTTGATACTAGAGTCCCAGTGCATGAAATCTATACACAGAGGTGAGTGTGGAGGGAGGGGTCCTTCACTCTCTCCAATCAGGGACTGATAGCCTGCCTGCCTGCCTGATTGCCCCTAATCATTATGCCTGCCTGTCTTGGCCTCAGCCCTGCTACTGTGACTTTGTCCAGAAGATGTCTGATCTAATTAGCATATTGCCCTTTTATCAGTATAGACTAAAAGCCCAATGCATGAAATTCATGCAAGGGGCTAGGACCTCACAGCCACAGTGGCTGCCTCAGCCCTCACAGCCCCAGCTTTGTCCAGTAGGTTGTTCAGAAGGACATCTGCGAGGTTGTTCAGCTGACCAGGCTAATTAGAATATTACCCTTTTATTTATTACTAGGGGCCCGGTGTACAAAATTTATGCACAGGGAGCGGTCCTTCAGCCCGACCTGCACCCTCTCCAATATGGAGTTCTTGTGGACTATCACAATCCAGGACCTCTGGTTCTTAACTGCTAACCTGCCTGCCTGTGCTAATCACACTGCCTGCCTGCCTGCCCCATCCCCTAACTGCCCTCCCCTGCCAGCCTGGTCACCCCTATTAGCTTTCTTTTTTAATCTTATCCTCTTCACACACAATTAGATTTGACTTCCTTATTGGCTTCTTCCTCTCACACAATTTTTCTCTTTTATGTAGCACTTTTCCTACTGACTCATCATTTATAAACTTTTCTTTCCTCCTTATTCCCTACTTATGTTCCATCATAATTCTTCCCATTTTTCTACTATCCTTCTTCTCTTCCAACATTCTTTCCTTTATCTTTACCCCTGCCCACCCTCCCCTTTTCCTTCCTTTCTACCTTAATTTTTTTCACTTCCTCCCTCTGACCTGCTTTACTCCCTCCCCCATTCCTTCTTTCTTCCCATTCTACTTTTAAGTTCTACCAGCTCCTCCTTTATAACTTTTCTTCCCTCCCTCTTTTTCTCTCATCCTACCTTTGCCATACATTCCTCTCTACTTACTTCCACTGTTTTTAACACCTATCTATCTACCTGCCTAATTATCCACTATCATTTATCTTTTTTTATTTTCTGACTTCTATTTTTAAAATATGTCCCCAGCACACAACTATATTTAGCCTTCATTATAGGCCCTACAGTTCACTCATACATCCTCTTTTTTTAACTCTGCTGTCCACTGACTCTTTTATAAAGTTCTTCCCTCCATCCTGTTCCATCCCTCCCTGACCTGATTACTTCCCCCAAAACTCTCCCTGGCTGATGCTCCTTCCATCTGCCCCCTGCCCATCTCTCCATCTCCTGGCTCCTGGGGGTTAACTCCAGCTCTGAAGGGAGACAGGGGCCTCTCACAGAAGACTCCTGCCTGGAACCCCTCACTGGGGCCTGAATGGCTGGCTCCTGGCCCTGCGGCTGGGGCCTGGGAATAGACCAACTGACCGTGGG
Organism: Murina feae; assembly: GCA_004026665.1. NCBI lineage: Eukaryota > Metazoa > Chordata > Mammalia > Chiroptera > Vespertilionidae > Murina > Murina feae. Next base: position 4,348 of record PVJC01027852.1, read on the forward strand.
CTAAGCCTTCACGTGTGCATGCCCTCATGATCAGTCTATTCCCAGGCCTCTGCCACAGGGGCGGGGCTTGCCTGGCCAGCTCCGGTCCTGTGGCTTCTGCCACCACCTGGAACCGACCACGGGGGCACACACACATGGAGACAAAGCTTCCACATGTGCATGCCCCTGTGATTGGTCTATTTCCAGGCCACAGCCTTGGGGCCTGTTCGTTCCTCCCGCCCTGCTCCTCCTGCCAGTCTGCCCTGTGGTCTCCGGTGTGCTGTGGGCCTCCGCCATCTTGGCTGGGCTAATTTGCATACTTTTGCTCTGATTGGCTAGTGGGCATGGCTTTGGCATCCCAAAGAGACAGTTAATTTTAATATTAAGCTTTTATTAGATTAGATAGATTATTATAAATAGTCTCATTATTTATTTTCTCCTTATTTTTCCTTGGCCCTAGAAGATGTTTCAGTAAAAAATATTACTACAAAAGATACCAGAGATTGTGCTGCCTATGATTTTCTCTAAGATTTTTATGGTTTCACATCTTTTTTTTCATGCTCTCTTTTAAATTTCTTTATTGATTAAGGTATTACATATGTGTCCTTATTCCCCTATTTCCCTGCCCCTCATGCCCTCACCCTCCTTTTATCTGTTTCCATTGGTTAGGCTTATATAAATGTATACAAGTCCTGTGGTTGATCTCTTCCCCTTATCCCCACTCTCCCCTACTTTCTTTCTGAGGTTTGATGGTCTAATGATGCTTCTCTGTCTCTGGATCTGTTTTTGTTCATCAGTTTATGTTGTTAATTATATTCCATAAATGTGTGACTCATATGGTATTTATCTTTCTCCAACTGGCTTATTTCACTTAGTATAATGCTCTCCAGTTCTATCCATGCTGATGCAAATGGGAAGAATTCCTTCTTTTTTACCACAGTGTAGCATCTTACACTTAAGTCTTCTATTCATTTGAGTTTATTTTTTGTGTGTGGTGTAAGTTGGTCATCTAGTTTAATTTTTTTGTATATACCTGTCCAATTTCCCCAATACCATCTAATCTAATAAAAGAGTAATATGCTAATTGCATCACTCCACTAGATCCCAAGCCATGCCCATCAGTCAATCAGATTGACTACATGCAAATTAACTCAACCAAGATGGTGGCCAGCAGCCACAGAGCTAGAGCAAACAGGAGGTTTCATTGCCCCGGTGATGGAGGAAGCTACCTGCCTAGGGGGGCTGTGATCTCTGCTCAAGGCAACAAAGTTTTAATTATAGAAGCCACAGAGCTGGAGTAAGTAGGAGGCTTCATTGCCCCAGCAATGGAGGAATCTGCCTGCCTAGGCAGCCTGTGGCCTTTGCTCAAGGCAACAAAGTTTCAATTATAGGAGATAAATAAACTCCAGATACCTGCTTCTAGCTAGCCTTGCTGGTAGCTTGGGTTGCTGGGGGCCATGCACTCTGCAAAAATCCATCAGCCCATACCCAGGATAGCAACACCCTCATAGTGTGAAGGTCCCTGCTGGAGTTCTGTAACAGAGTTTAGATAAAAACAGCCCTCAGTCCCTCCCCCAGGCTGGCCAGGTACCCCAGCAGGACCCCCCTCCCTGAAGGGGATGTGGACAGCCTGAAAACATCCCTCAGCTCCTCACCCAGGCTGGCCAGGAACCCCAGCAGGAGCCCTACTCTGATCTGGGGCATATTTCAGAGCAAACCAGCCAGCCTCTACCCATGCACCAGGCCTCTATCTTATATAATAAAAGGGTAATATGCAAACTGATCCTAACAGCAGAACCACTGGGAATGACTGGTCACTAATACACACACTAGTCGCCATGGGGCAGACGCTCAATGGGTGGGGGCTGGCTGGTTTGCCCTAATTGAGTAGGGTTCTCACTGGGGTTCCTGGCCAGCCTGAGTAAGGGGCTGATGGCCATTTTTATACTGGCCAAAGTCCTTTCAGGGAGGGGGGTTCCTGCTGGGATGCCTGGCCAATCTGAATGAGTGGCTGATGGCTGTTTGCAGGGTTGCCATGGCCCCCAGCAACACAATAGCCCAGCAAGGTTGGCGGGAAGCAGGTATCTGGGGTTTATTTATCATCTATAATTGAATCTTTGTTTCCTTGAGTGGAGACTACAGCCTGCCTAGGCAGGCAGCTTCCTCCATCACTGAGGCAATGAAGCCTCCTGCTTGCTCCATCTCTGTGGCTTCTATAATTGAAACTTTGTTGCCTTGTTCAGAGACCATAGCCGGCCTAGGCAGGCAGCTTTCTCTATTGCCATGGCAACAAAGCCTCCTGTGTGGTCTAGCTCTGTGGTTGCCAGCTGCCATCTTGGTTGGGTTAATTTGCATATAGTTGCTCTGATTGGCTAGTGGCTGTGGCTTAGAAGGTATCAGAGTGATGCAATTAGCATATTACTCTTTTATTAGATTAGATAGGCATTTATTTCTTGACATTTTTATTTTCTTTATGCCTTTTCTTCTTAAAACAGTCCCTTTAACATTTCTTGCATTGCTGGTTGGGTGACAACCTACATATTTTACCTGTTTTTGTCTGGAAATCTTTTTATTTTATCTTCAATTTTAAATGATAGGTTTTCTGAATACAGGAGTCTTGGTTTTAAGCCTTCAGTTTTTATTATTTTGGATAGTTACTTCTCCCCTTTCTGACCTGAGGTATTTCTATTGAGAATTCAGGTGACATTTTAATGGGAACTCCTTGTAGGTAATTTCTGTCTCTCTCTTGCTGCCTTTAAGATTATTTCTTTGTCTTTAACATTTGCCATTTTTATTATGATGTGTTTAGGTGAGGGTCTCTTTGGCTTCTTGGGAGACCTGGCAATTAGTCCCAATTCATTGGGACTAATATGTGTTTGGTCCAGTTTGACTAGTTTGACTGTGGTGTTGCAAACAGAGGTTGGTAGGTGGCCTATTGTTATACTATCCTGTGATCTTGTAAAGCATAAAGGGGCTTAGGTAATTAATGCGGTGTGTAAATCCATAGGGCCTATGACTGGGAGAGAGGATGAAGCTACCTTAGCAAGAGATTGAATATAGGTACAAAAGAGAAGGGACACTTGATGTGCCTGAGTGGTAGGATAATCACCTAGTAGGGTGTCAGCTCTTCCAGAAAATATAGCTCTCTCGCTCTCTCTCTCTTTTTTTTATAAGTTGGAGTGATTTTATCCTGGCTTCATTTCTCAATTGGTAGAGATAGTGAGGACTTAGGAGATTCTTGAGAGATAGAGTATAGACCTGAGTACACAATAAGAGGAGAGTACTTGGGGAGATCATTTTGGAAAGTACTAGGGAGTGACCAAGATTAAAAGAAGAGTAAAGGAACTCCAGTATATTTGGCCTGGAGTTAGATTCTGTAGGTTCCTTTACCTGGGTAAGGACAAACTGTCCTGCTATCTGGTTAATTAGGACTTGTAATCTTGAATGTATAAACTTGGTAATTCATTTTAAAATGCAGGGCCTGAAGAATAGGAGTAGGAGAAATGTGTTAGGGAGCCCAAAAGAGGTAAAAGCCAGGTTAATTTGGGCAGAGCTGCTTGTAGGCTGGACCATATGAACTGCTCTATGCTGTCCTGACTGATTTTCTTAAGCTATTGAGCATTCTGTAGAATGCATTGTGTTCTTTTCTTTATTTGACCTGTAGAGTTTAGATAAAAACAATAGGAGATGTTAGCAATTAAACAAATTCTTTTTTTTTTTTTGTCTAAAAGATAATTTGGGCTAGTGGGGTGGGGAGTTGGGATATAAGAGATCTATGAGATTCAGAAGCACTATGAAGGTAAACAAATAGATGTGACTGGAGAGAAATCCTGTAAATTACTCTGGAGCCAGCAGTCTGTAACAGATTAAAAAATACCTTTCATTGTCAGCACCTTAAACTTCCTGAGGTTATAACTATCCATTCACTGGCTTAACTTTTTATTTTCACTGAATTTTAATCTTTGCTCTTTATTCTTAAATCTTAACCTGCTACATTAAAGACTTTTTTTTTCTCTTAAACAAAGCAACCAAGAGATTGGATATAGGTACCAAATATAGTTTGTCTCCAACGAAACAGGTGGAGGAGAGACATGCTGGCTGACACTGCAAAGCATATATCTCAAGCAGAAGGGTCTCGCTAATGGTGAGATTTAATTTATAGATTTACTTATGGTGTCTCACTAATGGTGACATTTAATACTTGAATAATAACTTTTAGTTTATTCTGTAAATAGTAGTGAAAGAAATTTTTAAATTTTTTATTTTTAAGCTTAAAATTACTTCTAAACATCATTCTTTTTGGCTAGTGCTTATTTGTATAAATATGCAAATTTTACTAGAACCAGTTGTTCATAAAATATTGACTTCTCACAAATGAGTTTATATGAGTCCTTGATTATATTGTAAAAAGTTAGCTTATCAAGCAATTGGAGTATGCACCTTTATTAAAAAATTAAAATAAGTAAACTTATACATTTGACCCATGAAGAACAGAGACCCCCCTCAAGATAATCTGAAGAGCAGGCTGGGTGGGGGTCTGAGATATTATGTATGCTTCTGTCTTAAAATTGCACTGCTGAATATTTTAGAGCAGCTTAAAAAGCAGCCAGTAGCATAGTCCTGCCAAGACTGAAACCTCTTGCTTTTCTGCTTAACAGTAAAAGGTCTTCTTTTTCTGTTCTTTTCTTTTCCTCCTCTCCCCCTCCCTTTCTGCATTAACCATTTTCTCTATCCAAGTTCAAGTTAATGACAAGGCAGGCTATAAATTAGCTAATGGTCTGGTCTTTGTTTAAACTTCCCTGGAATTTTTATGACCCTTTTACAATTCTTGAAAATAGTTAACTTTAGAATTAATTTCTTTCTTTCAACATTTCTCCTTTCCTTCTCATCACATAGGCAAGTTACACAAATCTCACACTTTCAGATTAGCCTTCAAATCTTCTTTCTGCGTCCTTCTAAAATGTATACCCATGCCTTAGACCTTCTATAAAGTATTTTCACTCTAATATTCTTTCTGTCATCAACTTGTATATACCTTCAACAACTTGCACAGATCTTTTCTTTCTTTTTCCTTTAAAGTGTACAGCCATGCCTTCTATGATTAAAACCATACAATATTTTGTTGTAATGTACCACGTGAATCACACAAGGACGTCTCAAAAAGTTGAATTAGGAGTCACATTTATTGTGAATCCGGGACTACCAGGGAGCATTTTGCTCTCCAAATCTCGCAGTGATAATATGGCCACAACACAAGGTTTATATAGGCAAAAATCACAAAGGTATCGATTACATCTTTGGGTTTGGAATGAGGAACCTGGTTTGCAAAAAGCAGTTTACAGAAGCAGAATTGAGCATGTTAGTTAAATTATAGTTTTGGGTCTCCAGACCACTGAGTTGACAGGAAAACATTATCTAGAGCCATCGAGGCAATTTAAAATAATTGTGCAGTCCTGGTCCTGGGACCACTGAGTCAACCAGAATGCTTTATCTGTAACCACTGACATAATTTAGGATAATTGTGCTGTCCTAGTTCTCAGGTACAGAAGAATGTGCTTTCTAAAACCAGTATGACCACAGCCAACAGGGTATTCACATTACAATCAATAGGGTATTCAATCAAATGGGATGATTTATATAATTCAGAAGTCAAACAGCAGGGTTAAAGTTAAGCTACAGTTTCTACCTGAGATGATTGCTACCACGCTTCAATTTAAACCTTAATTTTCTAATAATAATCACAAGTAAACAGCTAGCACTTTTTTACCTTGACATTTATAAACATTTTCATTTTTAAGAAATATATTTTTAGATTTTCTATAGTAAAATCTAAAACCAGGTGAACTTAAAACTTGTTGGAATATTTAGATGTTTATCATTTAATTCAGCAATGTTCCAAAGCAGGGTAGGGTGGGTAGTAGGAAGGAGCAGGTCTAGTAGTCTGATCCCAGGTCTCTATCTGCTTGGATTTAAAAGTGATACACTTTTCCTTAGAGATAAGATTTGGGTGATATGGGTTCAGCTTCTGATATTAGCCAAACTGTTAAGTGTTTATAGTTTTGCAGTAAAGAAAGCTAGGAAAGGAGGAGGGGATTTGAGAAAGTCCTGAGGTGAGAGCAGTTTTCAGAGCACTAAATGGGTGAGAATGTTGACCTTGGGATCTGAAGGCTCAGAGAGGAATTCCTTTTTGGTGTTATAGACTGAAGTTGAGGACTTAGAGGCGAGAGTGCCTAGCAAGCTTAGAAAGAAGAGTATTTCTTATTTGGAGGAGTGGAAAGTCATGGAAGAAATAAGATGTTTACAGTCTAGAGAATGTTATGGCTTTGTGGAGTCAGAGTGAAATTGAGGTAGGTGACTGCCCTTTGGGACAGCTGGCTTTATGAGGGGATGTCTGTATCACTCAGATCTGGCAAGAAGAATGGATAAAGGGTTATTTAGTAAGATGCAGTGTAGAATTGAGGTGGCTACTGACTGACACTAATTTGTCAACCTCCATAATAGAAACTGAGGAGGGGACAAGGGTTCCACCGAATTCAGAAAGAGCAGAATAGATGATCCCAGTGTCAATTGAAAAGGAGATTAGCTTATTTGCCACCACAGTTGTTATCTGAGTCTCTGTCCTGGTGATATAAGTCTGTAGAGCTTTGTCTGGGCCTGAGAAGCTTCAATATTTGTTGGACAGTCACAGGAAGTCTGGGAGCTCCAAACCAGATCCAGAGAGCAGCCTTGCTGGGCTGGCTGAAATCTGATGGAAGGGCCAGACTACAGTTTGATTTCTAGTGGCCTTCTTATGCACTTTTGGCAGGGCCCAGGTGGAGGTCTAGGGTTTGGGAAGGACTTGGTCCAGTGACCTTGTTGCAGAAAGACCAAAAATACTAAGTGACACTTTGAAGGAGTGGAAAAATCACAGTTTTAATCGTGTGCGGTCTCTGGGAAATGTTTCAAATCAGAGTAAAGTAACACATGGGAGCCCTGCCTCATATACACTTCCCCAGTTAATCGTATTGCAATCATAATTCCCTCCCTCCAGGCTCTAGAGGAACTGAAACTCCTAACTTCCCTTTTCTCAGGTATTCCAAGGATTCCACCCAGCTTAACAATCCACCCTTTCCCCAGGTGTTCCAAGGTTATGGTGTCAGCTAACAATCCACCCTTCCCTCAGGACAGCAATCCAGGCTTATTTTGCTAATCTAGTTTTGGTGAAGGAGGCAATTCCTCAACTGAAGGTCATTCCCCTAGAACATCAGGATTACCTTTTAGCCCTTTTTGCCTTCTCATCCTCTCGTTGCATTTGAATCATGGGCCTGCTGGAGGCTTAGCCACTGACCTACACTTGATTGGAGGACCAGTACTTTGTTTGGGGTTCATGAGAATGATGGCTAGGAGCTGAAAGACCTTTGTCTGGGTTTCAGCCTTGGTTTTGGATTTGGGTCTCCTTGTCTCTATTTTAAAGATCTTAAGGCAATATTAAAAAGGTCTCCTTGAAGGGTTTGTTCCTTCTGGGCTGGTCCAAAAACCATGCCAGAACAGGTATGGGAGGGGATAGGAGGAATGTTTTCCTAAGGAAAAACATGGAGCACTGTAGCTTAGGAACTGGGGCTTGATTCTCAGGATCAAAGGAAGTAAAGGAGGCTGGAGAAGTTTTGGGATTCTTGTGAGTCTTAGACTGAAGGAGAAAAATCTGAGAGGGAGAACAGTCGCCACAAAGTGAGTTCCATGTGTTTTTTCCATGAGAAAGTCTGGATATTCAAGATTTCAGACAATTTTTGCCTTGCAGGTGGCAGAAGTTAGTAAGTTCAGTTAGAATTTGGAAATTTAAAGTGCCATTCTTAGGCCTCTGGGACTCGTGTTTAATTTGCATTGTGGCCAAGTAGTATTACAGTCATCCCAGTACTGTGAATTTTGCCTACTGTGAATTTTCCTGTGATGGCAGGTTGTGCCTGAAGGTCTGTTTTTCAGTGAAGTTAAGGCTGAGAAAGGTATCACTGTCTCCCCTTAATGTTCACAAACTGAAGGACCTCTTCCTTCTTAACAGGTGTCCCCATTAGGAGGGAGAGTGAGGGAACCTGGTTCCCCCAGAGGACTAGTTCCCACCAGGACTGGGTTTTCAGGGGTCTGACTGTACGGTATTAGCCCGGAACCTGACTCCAAGCCCAGGATTACAAAATTACAGGGCGATCAGTCCCAGACAAACAGAGGAAAATGGACTAAAGCCACTTATCAGGCAATTCGGTGTCAGGTGTTGTTGTCTGGAGGGCAGGGAAGTGGTTGATCCCTAATCTGATCATTTGTGTGACCCAATACAGCCCAAAAGGGTGAGGGGAATGGTCGTGGGATCTAGGCAGGCCACTGGCTACCAGCAGAAGTTCTGGCTCTGCAGTAAGCATGGGTGGGGATCTTTTCTGAAAAAAGGACCAGCTCCGGTGCCTGGCAATCACAATCCCTCAGAGTGGCAAATGGCTAGTTGTGGGGGCCAGGACCTGCTCTGGGGGTCCACTGCCAGACCCTCCTGGGTCTTCAACACCAAATTAAAGGTTTGGGGTTGGCCTGGGGTCATACAGAATGACTCAAGGCTTAGCGCAATAAAAATGTTTATTCGAGGCACAGGGGTGCAGGTGGTCTCACTCCAGAAAGAGCCAGCAGTGAATTGGGAAGGGAGAAGGCTTTTTATGTGCTCAAGGTGAGCAGTAAATGGGGATTTGGCCTAATACACATATCAGGTCCATAATTTTACCACCTTGCCCTTTGTCTTTCTCCTGGCACCAGACATCCTTTTTCGAGCATTGTGCAGGGGTGATGGTCTTTAGTAATTTCTGTAAAATAACCATTCAAGAAGAGAATGATTGTGCAAGGCTTAAGCTAACAGAATGAGCTTTTTCTTTGACATTTACTAGATTTTTGTAAGGCTCAAACCTTGTGTTCTTGAGTTAACCCTTTCAATCTAGAGGCAAATCACTGTGAAGATGCTCAGAACTGCCAACCAAGGTCTTCATAACCTCCACAAATAACTATTGTTCCTTTGAGGAGTAACCCTTGGTCTATTTTTGAGTCATATAAGACAAAGAAGTTTCTTTAATAAAAATGGAGCCATTAGCTTGGACTATCACTAGATACACAAAATCATCCTCACCCAAAAAACAAACATTTACTCATCTCCTTGTCTTATCAATTTAAAATATTTACTGAGAAAGTGAATAGAGACAAAACATAGGGTAGTAAGCCCTCAATTTTGTTCCTTCCTCTTGAGTCACTGAGAAAGAGGAGGGCTGGAACCAGAGGCTGGCAAACATGATCATAATGGTCCATTAGGTGTGTAGAACTATGCAAGAAGTAGTCCTAGAGACCAGGCTCCATGGTAATCCATGTTTTCCAGAGACCTGTGGTGCGATAACATTTCCAGGCTCTGGCTGAAGATCATCTGTGCATTACCAATGGCTTTCTTCCCTTCTTCGGTCAAAGCTATCTTAACTAGGAGGGTCAAATATTCAGGGCAAGGCACTGTCATTACCCTAAATTAGACTGAGATTTGTTCCTACAGATTTCCTTGGTTAGGAAAAGAAATGTTTAACCATGGGTGAACAAGAGTCAATGTAACCAAAGCCATTCATTATGACCAGATTGTGATGTCACCCATAGAAGTATAAAGAGGTCATGCACAGGAAGACTATATCAATTTAACCTGGTAAAAACATAATGGGTCCTGGGAACGCACTGGAGGCACAAAAAAGTTACAAAAATAGTGGTCCAATTACTTTGGTCCCTCTAAAAGTTTAGCTATTCGGTCTCATGAGAAATTCTTCATTATCTGCTGGCAGAGGATGGAAAGTGAAGGAACAGGAAAAATATCCCAGGTAAATAGAAAATTAAAAGAAGATATTGTGGTAGAAATTCTCATACCTAACAAAATAGACTTCAAAATGAAGACCATAATGGAGATAAGGAAGTTCACTGCCTAGCACTAAATGGATAAATACAGCAAGAGTATTTAACTCTGATAAATATATATGCACTCAATACAGAAGAACTAAATAACAATTTTAAAAAAGAACTTGTAGAGGATTTTAAGGGAGAGATGGACAGCAATACAATCATAGTGTGGGACTTAAACACTGATAGCAGTGGATAAATCTTCTACACAAAAAATAAACAAGGCAACTTAAGTCCAATATGACACAGTAGATCATATGGAACTAATTGACACAGAACATTTCCCCACAGAGCTATAGAAAATACATTCTTCTCAAATACATTCTTCTCAAATGGGTCATTCTCAATGATAGATCACATTTTAAGACACAAAACAAGTCTCTTCAAGTTCAAAAAGACTGAAATTATATCAAGCATCTTCTCAGATGACAATGGCATAGAATTAGAAATTAATTACAATAAAAACATTCAAAAACATTCAAACATATAAAGGTTAAATGGCATATTATTAAACATTGAATGGGTTACCAAAGAAATCAAGGAAGAAATGAAAAACTCCCTGGGAAGAAGTAAAAATGAACACACATGCTAGCCAGTTTAGCTCAGTGGAGCATTGGACCTGAAAACTAAAGGGTCATGATTTTAATTCCAGTCAAAGGAATGTACCTTGGTTGCAGGCTCCTCCCTGGCCCAGGCCCTGGTCAGGGCACATTAAGGAGACAACCAATCATTGTGTTTCTCTCTCTTCCATTCTCTATATAAACAGAAAAATCTTCAAGTGAGGATTTAAAAGAATAATAATAATAATAATAATAATAATAATCATCATCATCATCACAACAATCCAAAATCTATGGGCCACAGTAAAAGCAATTCTGAGAGAGAAGTACATAGTATTACAGGCCTACCTCAAAAACAAAAACAAAAAACAACAGCAAAACTTCTGACAAAAATATTTAACCCCACAAATTAGAATTAGAAAAAGAACAGCAAGAAAAGCCCAGAATAATTAGAAGGAAAAAAAATATTAAAAGTTAGAGCAGAAATAAATGGCATACAGACTAAAAATACTAAACAATACAAAGGATCAATGAAAATAAGAGTTGGTACTTTGAAAAGATAAACAAGATTGATGAAACTTTGGTCAGAGTCATCAAGAAACAAAGTGAGTTGCCCTAACTGGTTTGACTCAGTGGATAAAGCCTCAGCCTGAGTACTCAAGGGTCCCAGGTTCGATTCCAGTCAAGGGCATGTACCTTGGTTGTGGGCACATCCCCAGTAGGGAGTGTGCAGGAGGCAGCTAATTGATGTTTCTCTATCATTGATGCTTCTAACTCTCTATCCCTCTCTCTTCCTCTCTGTGAAAAATCAATAAAATATATTTAAAAAAAAAACAAAGTGAAAGCACACAAGTAAACAAAATCAGAAACAAAAAAGGTGAAACAACAACTGACCCAATAGATTGTAAAAAAATATGAATACTTTTATTCTGACAAACTGTATGATGTGGATGAAATGAACACAATCCTTGAAAAATACAATCTTACAAAACTCAATCTGGAAGAATTGGAAAACCTGAATAGGCTGATTACTACTAATGAAATTCAAGTAATTAAAACAAAATAATAAAAAAAAACCTCCCAGAACATAAAAGCCCTCTCCAAAGAGTTTCATGGGGGAGTTTTCCAAAATATTCAAACACTTAAATACCTCAAACTATTCAAAAAAATCCAAGAATAGTGGAAGCAACCCATTGTCTTCACTATCAGAAAAGTGTAAACAAAGAGCTCGGAGTGCTAGTGAACCTTGAGCTCTTTCAAAGGCCAAAAATTTGCACCAATTGTTTAGTTGAGACAATGGTGGCTCAAGCAATTTCCTGACCAAATAGTCTCAAAGTAAATCTTTACTAATATTTACTGACATTTAAGATAGTCTGTCTGTTACCAAAATTGCCTGCCTGACTAAGGGCAATATGTGTATCTAAAATTGAATAAAATTTTGGCAGGGCCTGGGCACCAGTGAAGTTCTTCCCCTAGCGTTGGACTCTCTGCCTGATCCCAAATTTCCAAATTATTATTTCTTGTCTCATCTTATCATTTGCTCGTGGCCCTTCTCCAGATCCCAAGCCCAAAGCCACGTGGGACATGGCATCTCACACAAGAGGATGCAACATTTCCAGCTATTTCTGTGAGGCCACCAGAATACTGAGTCTGAAACCAGATAAAGATACTACAGAGAAAGGGAATTTCGGTCCAATATCCCTGATGAATATAGATGCCAAAATCTTCAACAAAATCTTAACAAATGTATTCAAGAATACATTAAAAAGATCATACACTATGACCAAGTCAATTTATTCCAGGAATGTAAGGCTAGAACAATATTTGCAAATCAATAAACATGATATCTAATCTAATAAAAGAGTAATATGTTATTGCATCACACTACTACATCCCAAGCCATGCCAAACAGCCAATCAGAGTGACTATATGCAAATTAATAAAACCAAGATGGTGACTGACAGCCACAGAGCTAGAGCAAACAGGAGGCTTTGTTGCCCTGGCAATGGAGGAAGCTGCTTGCCTAGGCCAGCTGAGGCCTCTGCTCAAGGCAACAATGTTTCAATTATAGAAGATAAATAAACCCCAGTAACCTGCTTCCAGCCAGCCTCGCTGAGAGCTTGGGTCGCTGAGAGATGTGGCTAGCCTGCAAACAGCCATCAGCCCCTCACTCAGGATGGCCCCACCCTCATGGGGTGAGGGTTCCTGCTGGAGGATTTGGCCAGTCTGTAAACAGCCCTCAACCCCTCACTCAGGCTGGCCAGGAACCCCAGTAGGACCCCACTCTGATCTGGGATGCTCTTCAGGCAAACCAGCCAGCCCTCATTCATGCACTAGGCCTCTATCCTATATAATGAAGGAATAATATGCAAATTGACCCTAACCGCAGAATGACTGGGAATAACTGGTCACTATAACACACACTAACCACTAGGGAGCAGATGCTCAATGCAGGAGCTGCCCTTGGTGGTCAGTGCACTACCACAGGGAGAGCTCTGCTCAGCCACAATCCAGGCTGGTGGCTTCTAGTACAGCGTTGGTGGTGGTGGGAACCGCTCCCGCCTCCTCAGCAGTGCTAAAGATGTCTGACTGCAGCTTAGGCCTGCTCCCTCCTTGCAAGTGAACATCCCCTGAAGGCCTAAGCCAGAAGGTGGGCATCCCCCGGGTATTCCCAGACTGTGAGAAGGCACAGGCCGGGCTGAGTGACCCCCACAAGTGCACAAATTTTTGTGCACCAGGCCTATAGTGTAACATAAATAAATTGGAAGGCAAAAATCACATGATCATATCAATTGGTGCAGAAAAATCATTTAACAAAATCCAATACACTTTTTGGATAGAACTCTCAGCAAAGTTGGAATAGAGGGATCATACCTCAACATAGTAAATACCATAAATGACAAGCCTACAGCCAACATCATACCCAATGGGTAAAATTTAAGACTATTTTCTAGAAGTAAGAGATATTCCTGCTTTCACCACTCCTATTCAACATAGTATTAGAAGTCCTAACTACTGGGCTCAAAAAAGGAAATACTTAAAAAGCATCCAAATTTATAAAAAAAGTAAAACTCATTATTTGCAAGTGACATGATATGGTATATAAGGACTCCACAAAAATTAACTATGTTTAATATATTGTGAAAAATGCTCACTTGTCCAAATTCAAATGATAGACTCAGAGACAGAATTTGGTGAAAGCAAGACTTTGAGTACATTCTTGCAAGAGCAGGTGTCCATCCAGTTGAATAGGCAAACATGGAGTAGGGAACATAGCCTATTTATTAATAGGGTGTAAGAGTCTCTAATTCCTCATTGGCTGATTACTAGGAGATTAATGGTTTTCCTCACATGACACCTAGATCTTATTGCTTCCTATAGGGCCATTTTTAAAAATGAGTTGAGGCCTTTTTAGTTGTCTCCACTTGTCTCCACTTTCCCGTATCTAGTTAAGTTGGACACAAGATTTCATCCTGGACATGGGAGGTTTCCAAAGAACTGACTCACATATACAATTCTTTGTTCTTATATTCTCTTTCCTCCTGCTCCTATATTCTGTTTGCCTTGGAAAATTCAGTAACCATTTCCATTAAAAGTTGACTATGCTGGAGATGGATGAGAGGCCTATTTTCTGTATATCAAACTCAGCAACATAGCATTATATAAATTAACATCCAGAAAACAATGGTATTTTTATACACCAATAATGAACCTTAGTAAGAGAACTAAACAAACAAACAAATAAAAATACAAAAACTCCAATTATCATTACAAAAAAAATTTAAAATTCTTAGAATTACATTTAACCAAGGATATAAAAGACCTGTATTCAGAAATATACAGGAGGTTGAAAAAAGAGATGAGGAAGATACAAAAAAGTGAAAGATATAGCATCAACATCATCAAACTGTCCATACTACCCAAAGCAATCTATATATTCAATACAATCCCCGTTAATACCAATGGCATATTTCATAGATCTAGAACAGAAACTCTAAAAATTTATATAGAACCAGAAAGTCCAAACATAGCATGGCAATCTTGAGAAAGAAGAACAAAGTTGGAAGAATCAAAAAGTTGGAGGAATTATAATACAAAGTCACTGTGTTCAAAACAGCCTGGTACTAGTATAAAAATAGACAAATAGACCGATGGAACAAGACAGAGAACCCAAAAATCAACACTAGCCATTACCCTCAATTAATATTTGAAAAAGGAGACAAAAGCACATAACTCCTCTGTGATCTGAGATGAATCTTTTAAATGGGCTACTAGATGAGGACTAAGGACCACTGTGACAATCCAATGTGAGTTTTGGGTTCTTATTTCCATATCTGTGACATTCTTGAATGGTTTCCTGGACTTATATACAAGACACCATACTCTGGAAATATGCTTCTCATGCTTATAAGCCTTTAATTTTATCCACAATTGTAATGACAATTACTTTAGGAATGACTATTATTATAAGTATCTTGCATTGATAATAACTTGAATGGATTTTGAAATAAACATATTGGCTTTTAGTCTTATGTTAACAAAATAAGATAATCCCTGATCTACAGAAGCAGCTACCAAATATTTTCTCATACAAGACACTGCATCGATGCTGATTATATTGACTGAAATTGTCAACTTACTATATTCTGGTTATAGAATGATTAGAAAGTTATGTAACTCAATAGCACCTGTGATCATAACATTAGCTTTCACAATAAAACTAGGACTCTCCCCTTTTCAATTCTGAGTTCCAGAAGGTATTCCACTCTCATCAGGACTCATTCTATTAACATGACCAAAACTGGTCCCATTATCTTACTATACAGAATTTCTACCCACCATCAATTTCTATATACTCTTAACCATTTCCCTCAGATCAATCAGTTGGAAGCTGTGGGGACTAAATGAAACTCAGTTTTTAAAACTATCATCAATCACCCCATTAGTATGAATTAGTATGTTATAAATTACTTTAATTTATAACATAACTAGGGGCCTGGTGCACAAAAAAATTGTGCATTCGGGGTCAGGGAGGTCCTCAGCCCAGCTTGTGCCCTCTCATAGTCTGGGACCCGTCGGGAGGTGTCTACCTGCTGGTATGCCTGGCCAGCCTGGGTGAGGGGATGATGGCTGTTTTCAGGCTGCCCACAGTCCCTTCAGGGTTCAGGTCCCTCTGGGGTGCCTGGCCAGCCTGGGTGAGGAGCTGATAGCTGTTTGCAGTCTGGCCACAGCTCCCATTGACCCAAGGTCCCAGCAAGGCTGGCTGAAAGCAGATTTCTGGGGTTTATTTATCTTCTATAATAAGGCAGGCAGTCTCCTCCATCATTGGCCTCCTGTTTGCTCTAGGTCCGTGGCTGCTGGCTGCCATCTTGGCTGGGTTAATTTGCATATCATCGCTCTGATTGGATGGTGGGTGTGGCTTGGCTGATGGACGTGGCTTAGGTGTAACAGAGTGAGGGTTAATTTGCACAGTGCTCTTTTATTAGATTAGATTAGATTATTAAACATCTTTATATATATGTTAAAAACAATGACTACATTTATACTGTTAATAAGTTCATCAACCACATATCACATCTATACTAATAAAAGGGTAATATGCTAATTAGACCAAGAGACCTTGTGGGAGACCTTCCAGACATCCTTCTGGACAAAACCACAGTGGTGAGGCTGAGGCAGTGGCAGTTAGGGGTGATCAGGCCAGAAAGGGTGGCTGTTAGGGTGAGAGGGCTGGTGTGGGGGGCAGTTGGGGTGATCAGGCCAGCAAAGGGGGGAAGTTGGGGATGAGAAGGCCAGCAGGGGGGCAGTTGGGGGCAAGCAGGCTGGCAGGCAGAGTGGCTAGGGGTGATTAGGCAGGCAGACAGGCAGGTGAGCAGTGAGGAGCCAGCGGTCCTGGATTGCGAGAGGGATGTCTGGCTGCAATTTTAGGGCCAATCCCACAGGGATCTTAAATTGGAGAAGGTACAGGCTGAGATGAAGGACATCCCAAACCCACACACAAATTTCATGCACCAGGCCACAGTATGAAATAAAATACCATAATTGCTACAATTATCCTAATCATTATATTATGAAGAAGATTCCCCTTTCAATAACAGGCTTTTTACCTAAATGAATAATTATTCAAAAATTAACAAAATAATAGCATTCCCTTAAGTGCACTTATAGCCATCATACACCACTTAATTTAAATTTCTAAATACAACTTACATATGCTATATCACCAACAATATTCCCAATAACATAAAAATTAAATTACAATTTGACATTGCAAAAAAATATTATTTATGACCTATAGTTATAATCGCAACACTCTTTCTCCCAGTGACACTGACTATGGTAGTGTTGAATTAGGAGTGTAAGTTAGCCTGGACCAGGAGACTTCAAAGCTCCAAGCAAGTAATCTTTATTTAACTCCTGAAATAAGGACTACAAGACAAAATCTTAAATCAAATGAATACACATCAATTACTTTTTTAATGCCAAGCCAGTACTGGGTTGATGGGCTTTACACCCACAAAATATGTCATTTAAGAGCTTAATACCCTAATCAATTGGCTTCAATCTACTTTCCTGACCCCAAAAAAAGAAAGATGGAAAAAGCCCCTGCATGATTGAAACTGCTTCTTTAAATTTGCAATTCAAAATGCAACACACCGAAGAGAAGAAAATGGTGGCGGTATAGGTAGACGTATCCAGTGCCTTGTCCAGGAACAGACAGGGTGAACAGCATCCAGCTTGAATTAGCAGTGGAGATCAAGCTGGGAGACAGCCTGCAGCCGAGTATGGCAGAAGTCTCCTGAGAGAGATAAAATCAAGGCTTGGGAAAAGATATTATGCCAGACCTGAGCCCTGAGAATTCAAAAGAATCCAAACGGCACTAGCACTGGCGCTGGCACCCAGCCACGTCTCCTGAGACGGGTGCAGTGGAAAGAGGGTCCACGGATCTGCTGGTTGGCAGGGGATTCTAGATCCGGGTTAACAATCAGGAAAGGCTGGGGTGTGTGGGCAGGTGAGAAATGTGCCCCCCTCAAAGTAGATTCCACACAGGGGTGTCTGCTGTCATTAAAGACCAAAAAATTCCAGCAGGAGAGGCACACTCGCAGCCGCAGCCTCTCCCACCACTGTAGCCAGCGTCTTACAGGTCTAAGCTCTGAGCATAAGGCCTTGTGGATATAGACACTTGCCCGCGGCTAGAGTGTGGGAGAAGGTGGCGAGTTGTGGAATCTGGAGAACGAGGGAGGTCCAGGAGAGGTGGCAGCAAGTTTGGTGCTGACTCACGGAACATAACCTGAGCAGCCATTGTCCCCTGAGGAGATAACCTCTCCCTCCAGTATCCAGGCAACCAATACAGCCACACCTAGATTCCACCCTGAACTGTAAAAAAGGATTAAAACCAACCTAAACAATCCTGGAGAATCCTAAGAGACTGGTCTAAAGAGAGACTTTTGGTCCCAGCAATTGGATCCTGAGAAACACAACAGTACAGAAGACTGGGATCTTAAGCCAGCCAAAGGAACATTTTACTTCTTCGTTTGTTTTTGGGGTTTTTTTTATTTATTTTTATTTTTTATTTTTACTTTTTATTATTACTTGTTACCTCTCCTTTTCTTTCTTTATTTCTTTTCTTTGTTTCCCTGTTGGTGTTTGTTGTTTTATTTTCTATTTCTCTTCACTTTATTTTTCCATCACTTTATCTTATTTTGTTATTATATTGTGGTGGTTTTTTTTGTTGCTATTTTTATACAATTTGTAAATTTATATTTTTTTCTTTTCTCTCATTCTCTGTCCTCTTATTCACTCATCCCCCCTTCAACTTCCTCTATACTGAACTGAGATCCTCCTCGTATACCTCCAATTCTTAACTTTAATCTTCTATATATAAGCTAAGCATCTACAAATTCTGCTCCCATCCTCTCTGCTGGGAGCAGTCATGTATAGTGGGGTTACTACTGAAGTGAGTGAGTATATTTATGCTTTGGTCCCTTTATGTGGTGTCTTGTAGAGGTGAATTTTATCCTGTCTGGCCAGGTGTTAGAGAGTGAATCTCACAAGCAGATATCGGTAGAGGAAACTCCATCCACAAACAGATCAATAATACCCCAGACCCAACTACAGAGGCAGGAAGAAGGTGGCAGTGAGGGAGAGAGAGTAAGTCAGTGAGGGA
>PVJC01027853.1:0-22994 GCA_004026665.1 Murina feae
AGGGCCTGGGAAGCCCACCAAGCAGGCTGCCGACCCTCTGCCGCCTCTTACCCGCTCCCCGATGCCCCGCAAAGGGCCTGGGAAGCCCACCAAGCAGGCTGCCGACCCTCTGCCGCCTCTTTCCCATTCCCCGATGCCCCTCCAAGGGCCTGGGAAGCCCACCAAGCAGGCCGCCGACCCCCTGCCACCTCTTACCCGCTCCCCGGCCCACCACCTTGCTTTCCTACTTCCTGGTGCCCTGGAAGGGCCTGGACAGCTGCCAAGCAGGCCACTTCCAACTGCCATAGGTGCCACTTCCAACTGCCATAGGCAGGCAGTTGGTGCCACTTTCAACTGCCATAGGCAGGCAGTTGCAACAGAACCCTTTGGTTTGCTCAAGTTCCGTGGCTGTTGGCCTCCATCTTGGCTGGGTTAATTTGCATACAGCTGCTCTGATTGGCTGTTGGCCTCCATCTTGGCTGGGTTAATTTGCATACAGCCGCTCTGACTGGCTAGTGGTAACGGTCACATTTGCATGTTTTGCTTTTATTATAGAAGATATATAATCTTTATACACCAATAATGAACTCTCAGAAAGAGAAACAGATGGTATATATTCTCAGGGAGGAGGGAAGTAGGGCAGGAGGGAGGGAGAGGGGAGCTGTGAGAGGTGCACTTGTACACAATAACATATCAAGAGAAATCCCCATAAAAACAATGAATGCAAAAATCATGATGAAAAGAATATTCTAGCCCAGCTGGTGTGGTTCAGTGGTTGAGTCTCAACCCATGAACCAAGAGATCATGGTTCAGTTCCCCATCAGAGCACATGTCCTGGTTACAGGCTTGATTCCTGGTAGGGGGCATGTGGGGAGGCTGTCTATCGATGATTCTCTCTCATCATTGGTGCTTCTCTCTCCCTCTCCCTTCCTCTCTCTGAAATCAATAAAAAAAAACATTTAAAAAATAAGTTTGGTGGCCTTTGAAGGACCCTCAAAAAGATTCTGTAACAGCCCATTTTTATAAATGGTAAAGCCCCTGAATGTGGATCTGGCAGCTCACTTTACCCAGAGCCAGGGGCAATGTGTGGGCAGACCTTGTTTCTGTGGGAGGCGATGCCCAAGGAGGGGTGAGAAGACAGAATGAGGAACACAGCATGGACAGTAAGAGCAAGTGCCCGCCTGCTCCAGGTGGCACTCCATGGGCCTGCCGGGCCTCTGGAATCAGGCCAGATTGTCTCTCTAAAGAACAGCCTCAGCGCCTCACAGCACTTGGACATGTAGAAGAGTTTGCAAGATGTGAAAGAAAACATCCCTGCCAGGTGTTATACTCAGCTTTATTGTATGTGATTTTGCTCATCCACATGCATTTGTCCAAATCGTTCCATGAGCACCAGGCAAATGAATATTTAAATGGGACTGTTTGCACCTTCTAATTAGAAGTAGTAACTCCTAACGCCTGGGTTCACGGGCACACGTCTGAAGTTGTACCCCTCGTGACGAGGCAGCTTTCTGCGGGAATTATGATTCCAAGGGCATTTTTATTGCCTTTGAATTCCCAGACACAGTTTAACTCTTCAGCTCTTCAAGTTCTCTGCATCTTCAACGGGGTCTGCTGGGATATGCAGTTAGGAGACAGTAGGACACGCAGGCTTGTTGTCAAGCAGCTCTGATGACTATAAAGTGTTACTCCTATGGATGAAATGTCTTCAATGGTATCACTCTAGAGTCCAGAGCTTCTATTTTTTAAGCCAAATGAAATAGAGAATATAACAGATAACAGGCAACCACTCAGTGAATGAGCGCCAGCAGCTGGGAAATGGGTATTTGGATTCTCAGTTATAACAGAATCACTTGCAAATCACCAGCAGATTAGAAGTGACATGGATATGTATACCGTAAACATAAAGTAACAAGACGTATCCAAACTTAGGTATTATCATGTCTGTCAGGAATTATAAATCAAGCAGACAGTGCGAGAGCTCATGTATTTATTGCAATGATGCTGCTGTCGCTACACAGTTTTTTAAGTTTTCTTCCTAAAGCATTTTAGCAGACATGAAAGAAACCATTCTTCTATCCATGTGACTACACCATGTTTTGAACACCAAATTGTACGATGACTTTTTACTTTATTCCATTACAAAGACTTAAATGTAAACAGGTTACACATGTTTTCAAAACTCATACACACCATTGGTTATGTGTTCAAGTGTGACTCCCTCCCCCTCCAAAAATATGTCAAAGTCCTAATTCCTGGTACATGTGAAGGAGACCAACATTATTTGGAAATAGGGTCTTGGCCGATGTAATCCTCATACGATGAGGTCATTAGGGTGGTCGCTGTTCTAATATGACTATGGCCTCTTAAGAAAAAAAAAAGAGTCACATGGGAAAAAGACAAGGTGGACATGTGGCAGCAGAAGTCCAGATGAGAATGATGCAGCAACAAGTCAAGGAAGGTCTGGATCCACTAGAAGCTGGAAGAGGCAAGAGAGGATCCTCTTTGCTGGGCACCTGGCTTGTCGGCACGTTGGTTGTGGATTTCTAGGGTCCAGAATGATGAAAGAATAACTTTCTGTGGTTCAACTTTCTGTACCCGTTTGTGGTACTTTATGAAGGCAGCCCTTTGAAACTAACACACTGTCCAAGAAGCCACAATCAAACACAGTGCAGGAGTTCCTGCCATGCTGGGAGAATAAATTGTCGCATGAACAAAGGAGCAAGGACAGCCAGCCCACTGACCCTCTGACTATCTACCACCCACACTCCAGCTGCTTCCCCAAAATAAACTTCAATTGACAAACATGAAAGGAGATTATGAGCGAAAATTAGTTCCGCGCTGGAAACTTGGAATGCACACACCGTAATCTCTGAGCAACTGCTTTTGCTAAACAGCACTAAAGAATGGCACTGAGGGCCAGCTCAAATTCTCCCTGAAGACGTGATGTAAGGTGATGGTGAGAAGAAAAACAGAGATCATGAAAGAATCCATGACACCCCTCTAGAGGAGAGAGGGGGCTACCAGGACAGCAGAGGGCATGTCCTCAGGAGTTCTCCACTCTGTCTGTAAAAGTAAGCGAAATGACGAGTTCCATCTCCCATATCAGAGTGGCATTCAGAATAAGAGAAGAGGCAATTGACTGATTCAGTAAAATAAATTACGGGTGAAGTGACCACGTGTGCCCAGCATTCATAGGAAAAGAAGGAGATTTAAACAATTAAATAAAATGATAGGTAGAAAAGACAAATCATGAAAGAGTTAAAATAAATGTCAAGACTAAAATAGAAAGGAAAAATTGTAGCCATTGCCAGACACTGAGAGAGTCTTCATAGAAAATTCAAGTGAGTCAGCGGGAAAAACTACAGTTAGAAGTGAAATAAAGATGGGAAAGTAACAATAAAAGAAAGGAAAGATTTGTTAATAAGTGCATAGTCCTTACAGAACATGCAAACTAAATCGGAGGTAACCTTTCCCTCCTTAGATGGTAACATCTGTAGTTTTACTCCATAGCAGGCAGGCGTGGAGAAGACTCCATCCCTGACCTGTGCGGCTGACTGTCATTGCGTGCAGTCTTTCCTTGAAATGAAGAAAAATAAAACCTGCCAGCGGGGATTCTACAAGCCTGAGCCTTCATTAAGCTGCAGAGGCAGGCGCAAATGCGTTACGAAAAAAAATAGAAAGGTAAGAACTGAATAGCACTAGAGTGTTAGCACAGATTATATTTGGTGCAATTTATTTGGATGATCTAAACACAAGTTGAAAGTATCCAATTCAAGTTGAAGTTAATTCTTTTTGGCCTTACATGTGATGCGGTTGCCATAGAAACTGTTTTTTTAAGAAAGCATTTAAAAGAACACCTGTGTCTAGAAGCATACAACTGAAATATGTAAATCCTACCCGCAATGTACTCTACTTTCTTCAATGTTAACTCTTCTATTTCACGTGAGGCCAAAGTGCCTCCAATTTGTGCACTTCGCTGTTCTTTGTCATTTCCTGGGGAAGCAAAACGAAACTCCAGCACACTTGCTGTTAGAAATGGTTATTATCTTTCCCGAATAGAAGGGCAGGAAAAGGCAGGTGCTCTCAGATCTTGAGAGGAAGGGAGACTGGAATGGAACGTGATGAGTGAAAGTGTTTTAGAGACTTTCCATCCTCCCGGCACTGCTACACGAGCCACGCAGGCTGAGCCGCTGCGCTGACATCTCCAGGTCGGGAGGCTGGAATGACTTTTCGTTGCTGGCCCGTCTGTCTGCCTGGCACAAGGTTCCTACATGACGGCTGAAAGGAACGCCAGAGAAAGCACGGAGCTGGCAAGTCTTGGTGGCCTGTCACAGTGACATAAGCCCCGCTGCACCCAGGTGCCTACTGACAGGGGCCCAGGAAGAACCTGCAGAGACTGAGCTGAAGTCCCCCTAAGCTCCCAGCACCAGTGGGCGCACCCTCACGGGCTTCAGTGGGATGGAGAGGAGGCCCGAGTGACCGGCCCAGGGAATGGGACTGGAAAGGAAGGGGCTTTAATGGAGTAGAAAGTGGGCAGGGACAGGTGCAGTCCCTTCTGTACCACCTTCTTGTAACAGCCAGGGTGTGTGTTACATGAAAGGTTGGCAAGTCCTGGACTCAGCCTTCACAGATGAGCAGCGGTGTTAAATGTAAAATGATCATGAAATGCTATTTGCGTGCACTTTAAAGTGAGTCTTTCCATATGACAGTTATCAGGTTGAAAGTCAAGATTTGTCCTAAGAATGGGAACAGGCTGAAACTCACTGAATTATATTCCTAACTAGAAACCTGGTGCACAAAATTCGTGCACTGGAGGGGGAGATGTCTCTAAGTGCAGCCTGCACCCTCTCGAATCTGGGACCCCTTGAGGGATGTCCGACTGCCGATTTAGGCCTGATTCCTGTGGGATCAGGCTTAAACTGGCAGTCAGACATACCTCTCACAATCAGGGACTGCTGGCTCCCAACTGCTCACCTGCCTGCCTAATTGCCCCTAACCTTTTCTGCCTGCCAGCCTGATCACCACCTAACCACTCCCCTGCCAGACTGAATGATGCCTAATTGTTCCCCTGTCAGCCCAATTGCCCTCAACTGCCCTCTCCTGCCAGCCTGGTCACCCTTAACTACCCGCCCCTGTTGGCCATCTTGTGGCTGTGGGCACCACCATCTTTGAGGGATGGCAGTCAATTAGCATATTCCCTCCTCATTGGCTGTGGGTACCACTATCTTTGCAATGGTGTGAGGGTCAATTAGCATATTCCCTATTTATTAGATAGGATTCTGCTATGTGGTAATATTACTCTATTCTCTATGGGGTGTGCGGGCACATGTGTGTGCATGTACATGTGTGTTCCCATGTGCGTTTGTGTGTGTGTGCACATACATAAGCACATGCATCAAGAAGGGAGCACAGATCAATGAGGAATGAACACTGGGATATTGTCATTCTACACATAGTCTATTGCTCATCCATGTTGCCTATATCCATAAAGGGAACCCGAGGGAGCAAATCTCCTTGCTAGAACTTTTCTGGAAACTGCAAATCATGAGTGCTCCTTAGACCGTATGTTTATTGGGGTATTTGGAGTAGGTGATTGAGGTTTCATGGTAGCCAAAACGCCCCCAGCTTTGCTCTGCATCCTCACTGCTGCTGATGTTGTGGAATCCCCAGGACTTAACCCAAATACAATGTAAGTGACCACGAAGTCATGACGACTGTGGTCTCAGTATCTAATCTTCCCGTTTCAGAATCTCCAGTCCTCCCATTTCCTGCCCCGGATGGGCTCATGCTACCCTGTGCAACTGTGGCGGTAATGTGACTAGGAAGGCACCACGTGGGGTTTCCTGGCCTGCAAGCAGCCACAGGAAACCCTGTGCAGGGTTTTTGTGAGTTTCCTTGTACCGAGGCGGGTGCCTGCAAGTGGAATGCTACGTGACAGCTCTAGTCAGATGTGCACAGCACAGCCATGGCACCACCACCTGCCATGTCCACGGTCCCACCACCCACCGTGTCCACGGCCCCGCCACCCGCCGTGTCCACAGTCCCGCCACCCGCCGTGTCCACAGTCCCGCCACCCGCCGTGTCCACGGCCCATGAGAAGCCGCTCACATCACTGTCCCTCCATGTTCCCATCTGTGAGTTCCGATGCTGATCAGGTCTCTCCCATAGGATTACTATAAACATTAAGTGGGAGTAAAAAGATAATGGATGCAAGACAGTACCTGATAAAAGAGAAGCGCTCAATAATGCCAGCTATTATTAATTCCTAGGACAGAATGATGGCTTAAAAATGTGCCAGAGTTACACATGCAGATGGTCATGCTAGTTGCTAAGGCAACGCCTTGGGAGGCCATAAATGCACCCAGTGGGATGCTCTCATGTATTCCTAGGAGACATCATTAAAGCACTTTGAATCCTTCATTTTGAACAGCTTTTAAAACCTACAAAATTTGATTTGAACCTTTGAATTATGGTAATTTGGAGAGGCACATCTCTGACTTCCTTTTATTCCTCCAAAATTGCCACATTGATGAGGAGGCAACTTGGCCAGCCGGGCCTCATGGAGATTATAATTTATGGTCCAAACTGATACATACTGGAGTTAACTGAGTTGTCCATTTTCAGATAACAATTAAAGGAATAATTATCTCAATCTGATTTGCATCGAGCCAGTATTGCACTTCTAAAGAAGAATTTTAAAAGCATGTCAAATCTGAAAACACAGTCAATTAAAAGAATGAAATCTGTTGTCTGTTATTAAAATGAAAAAATCATGGACTTGGAGAAACCTAGTTTGTGGCTGAGTGACCTGGGCGACCAGAAGGCCCAGGTGCGTGTTCCCGCTTCTGTTTGCAGAGGGGGACCCCCAGCTGCACAAGTGTTTGCTTTTACTTCTCCAACGGAAGCAGCCTCAAATCTCTCTCGAGAGCTCTTTGTCCTCTATCAATATCTGCAGCTCTCTTTCACAACCGCTCTTGTCCCAGGGAATCTATGAACCTGCTTTGTTATCTCTGATCCTTTAGAGCAAGGACTGTGTCCTGCTGGCCATTATACACAAGAACTTCTCGAAGTGTTTTTCAGGAAAGTATACAGTATTTGTCAGTAAACAGCTAGAGGAGTGCACGGTTGAAAGCAACATGCCAGTGAGATGTGGTCGCAATCATTGAAGGGACAGGTGATGCTGTTTTATGTGAGAAAGGAGGGAAAGTAGACAGGTTGGGGTACAGCTGGATCTATCGGGAGAGGAAGAGGATGATCCACAGGTCACACCCAGTTTTCTGATGTGGGCACCTGGGGACTGTCCCACCACCTTTTGAGAGAAGACCTGGATGTATAGGAGAAAAGACCGAGGTTTACTCATCTTCTACGCTTTGCATCCCACAGGAAGCACACCCTTAGCACACGGTAAGCAAAGACCTGGTTGTGATTAGGACACTTAACTCCGAGAGTGAGCCTAGAACAGGACAGAAGAAAGACCAAGAGAAGATGGTTTTGCTACAGGCACCAGCGAGGTGTTCACGGACAGACCCCTGAGTCAGGAGGAAGGGCTGTCCCCACCTTGGTTCTTGACATCCTCATGTCAATGAACTTAAATGAGTGACTCCAGATCATTGCATTTTGACAAAGTTAACTCATTAAAAAGTTGAAGCATGCACATTGACTGAATAAGGGAGGCAAGCACATCATGAACACAGGTGGGCTCTCAGCTAGTGTGAAGAGCAGGGATGGTGGGTTCTGCCATATATACCCTCCTGTCTGTAAGGTTTTTTAAATCCCTCTGCTAGATATCCTGGTACCGACTAACTCTAAGGGTCTCCTCTTTTCTTTGTTATGGCTTTTTCACAACTGATGAGAAGCACTTGGCAAATCCGTCCCATGACTGCAGGCTTCTCTGTTTAGACAGTGGGATGAGATGAGACTGGACTTTCCCTTCCCCCTCCTCCCTGCTGCTTTACCAGCTTTGCACTGGTTGCCTCTGGTTAGTGAGAAGCTGAACTAGGATTCTCCCTCTTTCTCACCCCCCTTCCCGTTGCCCTCCTCTCCTGCATGCTTTAGTGAGAAGGGGGTTGAGCCCTTTGTTCTCAAGGTAAGGTCCTGCTACAAGTGGCCTGCAAAGCTTTTTGGCTTTAATTTTCTTGTCTTAGTTTCCCTACTCCACTTGTCCCGGAATTTTCCTAGCTTTTCAAGGTGTTAAAAGAAGACAAAATGTCAAACAAGAATACAATACCTGGCAAAACTATCTTTAAAAGTGAAGGAGAAATGAAGGCATTTCCAAACACAAAAGTGGGGAAAATGGTAAAGAGAGTTCTACAGGGTGAAATGAAGGAACACCGGGCAGGAAGGCAAATCTATAGGAAGAAACAAAGATCTTGTTTAAAGTAAACGCATGGCCTTCTAACCTTGGTTTGGAACACCACGATTTGTTTCACACAAGATTTCTAGACTGAAGCGTAAAAACTATTAGTCTCTGCTTTGGGACGCAAAATGGATCAAGATGTGATTCTGGGATGTTAATAACAGACAAGGGTTGGGAGCAGGGTCTTGGCATTGAAGTTATTGAAGTTACGCTGCGGTACATCCCCATCTGCTCATGCATGCTGGCCACCTTTCTCCTAAACTTATTCACGTATCAAGTCTAATTATTTGCAAACCCACATGAGAAGTTTGGGGGTGGGGGAAATAATCTACTTTCATTCTCTTATTCAGTCTTGGTCTTAGTCAGGCTCCCTGAGCCTGGGCCTCAGGCGTGGATCTTTCTCAGCATTCTTGCTTTTACTATTTCTGTGTCTGTGTGCGGCATTTATTTAGGAGCTGCCTTGGTGATGTCATCTCAGCCAGTGAAGTAGCAACAAAAACAAGGGTAAACTGACTATACAGGTAATGCAACCACAGCAAAATATGCTGGAAAAGGTATTTTTGACAAAAACTGCACACACGCTCCTATACTGTGGGACTCTTTAAGGTAGGATCTTGTCACTTGTCTTCAGAGATTTCTCAATGCCTTGTGACGTGCACTGTGAGGTAGTGAATTAAGGTGCGTTTACGTCTAAATCACAAGCTGTGGCACCCTTTGTGGACCAGGAGTGCAAGTGTTTGCTCTGCAGAGTGAGGAAGGATAGATTCAGAGCCGGTGTTTTCAGATAGTGGGGTGAATGGGGTGCTGCTATCTGACTCTTTGTGGGACTCTTTAAATGACAAAAATATCAACAACAGAACATTTTCCCCCACAAATGCGAAGGGAGAAATCTTCCCAAAATCTCTCTGGGAAATTAAGAAGGAAGTTCCCAGTCCATCCCTCTACCTTCCTGTTGCGCACTCTACTGGGATCTATCTGTCACTTGTAACAATTACTGGGTTGACCAAAGCCAGAAAGATCATGAGTGAAATCAGCCAATCGGTTCTCTTTCTTAGCAAGTCCCGTTTCCCTTCACAGCCGTCGCCTAACCTTCGGCCCCTGTGGAAACACAAGCAAGTGGTAGAGGGTAATGAAGCCCGCAGTAATGTGATCGTCCCTTCTGATGCTCAATGAGGCATCCAGCCAGGTTTTCAGAGGAGAAAGCTGGCTGATTCCGTTAATCTGGACACTGATAGATCACTCGGCTGCTTTCTGCTGCTAACTGCCAGCCACAGCTTTGCCTTGATGAACGTCAATGCCTCTGAACAATGAATAAAAGGTAAAGGAACCAGGTAAGTGGTACCCTGAGTGTTCTTTATAAGCTGGTTCGCAGCCAATACGAGGGTGCGTCAATACTGTACAGCAACCATTTGCTACCCTCCAGCACTTCATCTTTCCCGGCTGGTCTCTCTGCTATGAGGATGGTTCTTAATTGAGTGCTCAAAATCATTTGTATCCATTTCATTCAGGGATAACTCAAAACCAGTCGTTTTCTCGCGGGTTTTTATTTTCTACCCTAAAATTAAGATGGTCAGGACAAGAATTTGATTCAAGTGTGTTGCTTGCATCTGGTTTGTTAAAGACGTCTCCAATGGCGCCGTCACACAGATACCACTGCATCTGGATGGGGTGAGTGTTCATTGCAAACAGCCTCAGCCTGGGATGTGTCTTTTCCACAGGAACTGGTTCTGTATTTGTCACACAAATGTGAATAAAGAGCCCGAAGGGTACACTCGGTCCAAGCTCATTCCCTCGCCCCCGATAAGGTGTGTGCTTTGCACAGTCTTCCCAAGCTTGCCCTTTGCACACTAAAAGTTGAACTAAAAGTCACCCCCATGCCCCACGCATTCTCCCAGTACTGTCCACGCAGTTGTACCATGAAGAAATGCCGTGAGAAAAAGTCAGAACTCTCCGCTCCCTTCTAGGTCGGCTGGAGGCAGTGCTTTCAGGGCTAACCCTCCAACCTGCTCTATTGTTCAGGAAAGAGCTCTCTTAAGTCACAGCTGTTGTTTTTTTTCTATTTTAGTATCAAGCGGGGGTATGGGTGGGATGGAAGTCAGGATAGGAACCAGGATGAACTTCATACTTTTCCAGAAGCTTTAGAATCAAATAATCCTGACTTGCAATGCCCTCACATTCACCCTCCTCCCTGCTCTTACATCTGTGGGATGGGTCAGGGGTAGACAAGAGAAGATACTGCCCAACCTCTAGTATCATTGCATTAAGGTCTCGATATAAACTAATTAGTTAAAGAAATAAATCATTTGAAAGACATCTTGGCTCAAAATCTTTATTCTTGACACTTTGCAGATTGTGCTTTAAAATATTTTGCATCGATAAATAAGAGTATGTTATTAAAAGGTGTGGCCCTGGCCAAGCTGGCTCGGTCTATTGGAGAGTCAACCCATCCACCAAGGGGTTGCAGGTCAATTCCAGGTCAGGGCACATACCAAGGTTGTGGTTCAATCCCCAGTTAGGGCACATACAGGAGGCAACTGACCGATGTTTCTCTTATATTTCTCTCTCTTTCCCTTACTCTCTCTCTCAAATCGATACATATATCCTCAGTCAAGGATTTAAAAAACTTGGTGTGTAAATGTACGTCTATTTGTGTGTGTTCTTTCCTCTCGAACATTTGCCGCTGAATTAGTGAGCATTGCATTTACATCGGTGAACGCTCCTCAGTCGCAGAGGTAAACTTCTGGTATAAAAATGGCATGCACTGCCCTTCCATGTCAGATGGTCATAACACAGGCAATACACTTTGACAATCTTTATATAATGCAACAGGGCTAACACACACTAACACAATAATTCTTTTACACACAAGGTGGCTTATCAAAGTGTCTTCATACTTGAGCTCAGCTGTCCTTCTAAAAGAGCTTGGTGTCCTCTGGAATGCTTCCGTATGCCTCCTCACACGGGCACCTGGCGTAGGTGACCACCCCTTCTTCCATCGCACCTACATTTTACTTCACAGTGGCTACACCCAGACCTCATTTTAAGCTCTAGGCCCGGTCCCCCTCTTCTTTTCCTTCTCCCCTGTCCTCCCTTTCCAGCTGACTTACAATCATCCCCCATCACCACAACCATCCTTTTCCTGATATTTCCAACTGGTCTGCACCATTGTTCTAATACAGCCTTCACCTGGAAAAACACACAATCACAAGGTGATCAGCCTGTTGGTTTCCCTGGAACTGAGGGTTTTCCCCAAACACGAGCCTGTCAGTGCTGAGCTGGGGAAGTGCCAGGCAATGCTGATGCTTGGTTACCCTGAAGGTGATTGTCCGGCACTCCCAACCCCTGCGTCTCCCCCATTTCACTCTGTGGCCCAGCTCCCTCCTGGGGATTCCTGCCCCTCCTCATTCTCCAAAGCAAATCTGAGGTGGGTGGTGACGTCTTTCTTGGGGCTCCCAGCCTCCACAGGCCTTCCCTTGATGCAGTCTGGGAGCCAGGCCTTGCCTTGCATTCCATAACTGACTGTAAACGCTAAGAAGTTTCTTTTTTATGTGAATCGAGGGGTTAATTGTATCTGCTTTCTGAGGTTGTACAGGAGATTTCATCAGACACTGGGTGAAGAGTCCCACGGTAATGTGCCTGGCACAGAACGTGCCCAAAACTTAGTGAGTGTCCGGTCCGCTCGCCTCTGCTCAGCTCCATGTGCCCGTAACCACAGTGTTTTCCCAGCTGGACCCAACTCTCCAGCCTTTGTTCCTTGTCCCCACGCCTCTCTCTCTCCATCTAATGTGAGTTAGCGTGAGACCACCTGAGGTTCACTCACTCAAGGGAAGACCCTCAGGGATGAATCCGTAAGTAGCACCAGCCCCCATGCGCACGGAGGTTGTCCCAGCAACTTTTTTTTTAATCTTGTTCCTTCCTGTTGCACTCAGCAGGCAGCTGGACTTTCCAACCTTTCCGAGTCCCAGCGCTTTGGATCCCCTTTATTTATTTAACTCAGCCTCTCAGCAGCGTTTGCCTGCCTTCACCTCTTCCGTTTGATGCCTCCCTGAAAGCAGCAAGTGAAACATACACGAAACCACATTCTGACTCTTCCCGCCCTTTCCCTGCACCAGGCTTCAGTCGGCATGCAGATTGCTTTCAAGTTTTTGTCGGTGAAATTTTATCAAATGATCTGCCACTGCAGCAAAACTCCCCTCTTTCCCCCCGCCATGGCAACTGCCACACCGGCCTCCTGACCTGAGGCGGTTTTTGCTTTGGTGGCACTTGCATGCAAGGTCCCTTTTTTGCAAAGACAGATGCAGTGACAAATACCAAGTGGTCATTTCTGTCCCAGTTGTGCACGAAGGCCTGCTTTAAAAAATGTATCTTTTTTATGTGAAATCATATTTATATATATATTTCCCTTTGCATCATTGTTGTACAGAGATAAAGCTGCACAGAAGCCACTAGTTTATTTTTAATTGAATTTATTGGGGTGACATTGGTTAATAACATTATACAGGTTTCAGGTGTACAGTTCTATGATACATCATCTGCTTATTGCATCGTGCATTTACCACCCAAAGTCAAGTCTCCTTCCGTCACCACGTACCCACACTGTGCCCACTTCTACATTTTTCTCACCCCCTTTCCCTCTGGCAATCACCACACCGCCATGCTGTTGTCTGTGCTTTTCCCCCTGACCCGCCCCCTGCTCCCTCTGAGAGCTGACGGTCTGTTCTCTGTATCTATGACTCTGTTTCTATTGTGTTTGCTGGTTTCCTTTGCTCACTCGATCCCACACATACATAAGAGCAGATGGTGCTTGTCTTTCTCTGACGGGCTTATTTCACTCAGCCAAGTGTCCTCCAGGTCCATCTATGCTGTCACAAAAGGTAAGCTTCCCTTCTCCTTCCTGGCCAAGCCGTATCCCTCTGTGTAAATGCACGACAGCTTTCTATCCACTCACCTACTGATGGGCGCCTGGGCTGCTTCCAGATCTTGGCTGTTATTAATATGCTGCTATGCACACAGGGGCGCATATGTTCTTCAGCACTGGTCTCTCGGTTTCTTCGGGGATGTGCCCAGAGGTGGGATCACTGGGTCATAAGGCAGTCCCATTGTTCATCTCTGAGGACCCTCCAACCTGTTCTCCACAGTGGCTGCACCTGTCTGCATTCCCACCAACAGTGCATGGGGGTTCCTTTTCCCCGAGTCCTCGCCAGCTCGTGTCATGTGTTGATTTGTTGATGGCAGCCATTCTGACAGGTGTGAGGTGGTACCTCATTGTGGTTTTAATGTGCAGCTCTCTGATGATCAGTGACTTGGAGCGTGTTTTCATATGTCTGCTGGCCATCGGTATGTCCTCTTTGGAGAAGTGTCTATTCGGGTCCTTTGTGGTTTCTTAATTGGATTCTTTGTTTTCTCGGTGTTGCGTTGCATAATTTTTTTATATAAATCTTGGCTATTAACTCCTTATCATGTTTATTTGAAG
Organism: Murina feae; assembly: GCA_004026665.1. Taxonomy (NCBI): domain Eukaryota; kingdom Metazoa; phylum Chordata; class Mammalia; order Chiroptera; family Vespertilionidae; genus Murina; species Murina feae. The sequence goes on from PVJC01027853.1 coordinate 13,812, forward strand.
TTTATTGTCTTGGAGTCTATACAAATAGAGGACAAATAATATCATTGAAAAAAGCCATATATATCTGAAAAGTTATCTCATTTATGGTCTCTATTTGCCATGGAAAAATGTGATGACAATCTAATTTGTGCCTTTGTTAGTTTTGTTTTATTTTTTAATATATTTTTTATTAATTTCAGAGAAGAAGGGAGAGGGAGAGAGTGATAGAAACATCAATGATTAGAATCATTGATCAGCTGCCTCCTACACACTGGGGATCCAGCCTGCAACCCAGGCATGTGCCCTGACCGGGAATTGAACTGCGGCCTCCTGAGTCATAGGTCGATGCTCAAACACTGAGCCATGCCAGCTGGGCTGTCCACATCTTCTTTACCCTTAGATAGACATTTGGGTACAGAATATGTGGAACTTAAATACAATGGATGCTACTCAGCCACACTGAAAGATGAAATACTGTTACTGTGACAACATGGATGGACCTTGAGAATCTCATGTAAAGCAAAAGAAGCCACTCAGAAAAGTCAGGAAACATAGGATTTATATGTTGGATAGAAGATGGAGATTCATAGACACGGACAGCAGGATGGTGGTTACAGAGGGAAGGAGTGGGGGCTGGGGGAGAGGATAAGGGGACCAAATATATGGTGACAAAAGATGATTAGACTTTAGGTGGTGGGCACACAATGCATGATATATAACAGAAATATACACTTGAAACCTATATGATCTTATTGGCCTAGGTTACCCCAATATACTTAACTAAAAATATGTTAAAAAAGAGAAGACACTGTTAGTCATTGGCAGTGAAACTTTGCTTTTTAAAAATAAAATCTCATTTCATAGAAAAAGAAAGATCCATAGAACCAAACTCTAAGACACCTCACAGCAGACACCATTGAAAACTGGGGCCAGTCTGCCCTGGAGGAAGGGGAAGGCTTCCGAGCGAGCGAAGAACCTATGAGCTGCCAACCAAACAGTCCTGGTGGGGAATGTCAGCGACTTCTCACCCACTTTCCAGGCTCCTTCCCTTCTCTGAGCGCTGGGAGAACAATGGCCGCCCCAGCAAGGGGGCGCCAATCAATACCAGCCTCCTTCCTGCCTGGTGCTGATCTATGGAAGTTCTCAGGGTCACCTTGGACAGAGCGTTCCACCGGCTCTGACTCAGAAGCTATTCAATTTGATTTGTGCCCGAGACACACGCTGACACACACACTCTGACACATCCTCCTCCGGTTGCTGTGGCACTAACATCAGGGAGAAACCAGCTGCTGGGAGCGAGGCTGGAAGAGGGAACAGGGACAGGGGAGCGGCCTCACCTTGTACTGAGTGCAGGGCCCGAGCGCCAGGAGGAGGAAGAGCGCTGGGTGCGGGGCTTACACAAAACCCGAGGGGGCTTCCCTTTCGGAAATCCGGGACCCCAGGCCGGACCTGAGTGACCCGCCATCCTTCTTCCCCAAAGAAGCCTGCGTAAAGCTTCTCCCCGAACCTGAAGCGCCGGTGTGAGGAGAACTCTCATTGCTCAGTGATACACAGCCATGGCAGAACATTTGAAAACGTAAAAAGGTAAAAGAAGACACAGACAGTGTGTCCTCACATCATAATCCGATGCTCACTGCTCCCACGTGGGTGAGGGCGGAGCCAGTGTCTGTGCCAGTGGCCGGCATTGACATAGGCTGGTGCACAGTGTGTGCTATTTACATTCTGCTCTAATAACTTGGCGTTTTGTTGAAATAATTCTTATAAAACTTAAAAATGCTCATGTATATTGGCTCCATAAGATAAAAGAAGATTTAATCAATACTCTATTTTTGGAGAAAGATTTTTTTATAGTATTTTGTTACTATTTTTAAAATACATTTTATTGATTTTGTACAGAGAGGAAGGGAGAGGGATAGAGAATTAGAAACATCGATGAGAGAGAAACATCGATCAGCTGCCTCCTGAACACTCCCTACTGGGGATGTGCCCGCAACCAAGGTACATGCCCTTGACCGGAATCGAACCCGGGACCCTCCAGTCCACAGGCCGACGCTCTATCCACTGAGCCACACCGGTCAGGGCTATTACTATTTTTTAAAACGTGAGTCTAAACATCTCAGAGATCGTTATTATTTATTTAATCAATAATCAGATTTTGGACAAAGGGAAGCTCTAGGAATTAAATCTCTTAAGGGAATAAAGCCCACTCCTGGCACCTCCCATCTCTCAGCAGGTCCCCGCCGCTCAAAGCACCTGCCTCCTCTGAGCTCCACAGACACAGCCCCCTGCACCCCGGCGCGTCCCCAGGGCACCCCCCCTCCGAGTTCCTGCCCCACGTGCTGAACCTCAGCAAGCTGCAGGCACCAGAGGGAAGGCTTCCAACGCCCAGAATCCCAGTGCCAGTCCTAACGCCCGATTCTCAGAAAGTTGTCCTAAGAGTGGCTGTAGCTGCTGCCCCAGTCCTGGAGGAGGGCCCCCCGTGTCCGCACTGGGCCTCTTGCGATCCTGCAGGAGTGTGACAGCTGCCTTTTATTCTCTCAGCACACCGCCCAGGTCTACCTCCCAGCCTGCTCAGTGCAGCCAACCACGTGCCGAGGGACGGAGCACGTCAAGCCCCCACGTGGGAAATGTCATTCTCAAGTGGTCACGGCTCCAGGTGCTTCCAGAACCGTGTTTACTCGCAGCCGAGCCCAGGCATCGCTTCAAGCCACACCTTCCCGCAGCTCCCTGTGCCCATGACCATGAGAGAGACCAGAACAGGGGTCAGACCAGACACCTGGGCAATGACAGCAGCTTCAGGATCAAAACTGTGGGACAGAAGTCTCCGGACATGACCGCAGTTCATGCTCAGAAGTCGTCAGGCACACGCAACGGTGCTCGCTAACAGTCACGAGCGTTTCCTTAGCGGCCGAGAGCCACGCGTTAATGGTGGTCGCCCGGAAAGTTCTCGAGACACCGCTCACGGACTGAACGACAGAGATTTCTTAAGCTTCCATGTCCTAGACAACCCTTTTCATAAAGCCATACTCTTCCGAGATCAACAAAAGGATGTTCTGTTATCTCACTTCGGGAGGGAAAGAATCCCAGGCCATTTATCTCGACCCCCAACAAAGAGGGTTGAAAATCAGCTTAGGCGACAGCATTGGGGACAGACGTGGCAGCACGAGCCAGGCTCATGCTGGTGTCCTGCTCATTTTGGCAATCGCATACTATTGCTAAGTGATGACGCACAGGTCGTGAGGAGAAGGGTACCCCACTGGGATCAACAGGAACACCCTCCGCTCCATACACACGCAGTGATGGAAGTTCACCTTTAGGAATCATTCTAAACCACCGTTCCCATGAAAACGGCGGGCAGTGTGCGTGGTGGGTGAGGGCCTGGCCTTCTGCCATGCCAGGGGCATGTTGATGACCTGCCAGGAAGCTTAGGCTCCACGGAGGAGAATGCCTCCTACCGCAGAACAAAGGGGTGGCGCCCTGTCGGCACCATCCGGATGTTTCCCTGAGTCCCGCTGACTATAGAGTCACTTCCCTTACAAGGCTCAGCATGTTTGCTGGCATCTTAATGGCGTCTACGCTCATTTAAGTGAGAGCTCCCGAACACCCTGCCTCCGCCCTAAAACAACGCCTGCCTCCTTTTAAGCATCTGGAGGAGGAGGTGTCAAAGCGCTGGGCCAGGGCCCTGTGTCCCTGGAGGTTATCTGCAGCCTTTAGGGGCATGAGGTGCTTCTGTGTCACCTCGTGTTAAAAACTAGATAAATGGAGAAGCAGTGGCTTCGAATACAAAGTGGCTACAGGGTGAAACCACCAATAAGAAAGCACTGAGCCTAGGAAGTCCTCTGGCAGGGGATGTGTTTCCAGAAGTCATTTGTTCTCCCTGGGCCTCAGATGCACAGACAGACCCCAGGGCCTCGCCGAAGAAGGTGTCTGATCCCCACGAGCAAACTCCCAACCTCAGGAAACACGAACCCTAACCCTGCCGCACAGGTGCCCAGTGTGGCCGCAGCGCTTGCCTGAGGCAGTGGGTGTAGGGGCTCGGGACCTGGGTTTCTGCATTTCTAATGATTTTTCAGGTGATGCTAACACATGGATCACACTCAGCAGCATGGCTGTGGGGTCTGGAAGCTGACTCAGAACGGAAGCCATTCCGTTAGCAGCTCCAGGGGGTAAATGGGTTTTTAGAAGAAAACCCTTCAGACTGATCCTTACATCCAAAGGCAGCTGGCTCTTTGAAACAATCTGCTTAATGACAATCCAATGGTACCCCCTTCCTGCTCCTGAAATTCCCGGTTTCACAGCCACCACCATTTGCATCGTTCAGTTCAAAGGCACCCCAGGATGATAATGTCCAGTTTGAATTAAATTCAACTTCAAGGGAAAAGTCCATCAGGTGACAAGAGCGTCGTTCCTTCAGGAGTGTGAGACCACCCGCTAGACGTGCAGGAACGCCGAATGCTGGTGAACCAAAATGGTAGAGAAACTACGACCTTGTTGGGACATCCCAACAGGTAGGGAGAGAGATCCCCAATCTGAAACGAGGCATGAAAAGGTCTGCGTGTATAATGACTCACAGTAGCAAGGAGTCACCCACAGAAGCGAGGGCCGAGTTTTTTCTGTGAAGGTGCCATGCGTGATTTGCGGTGAATTGTACTGAGCTCACACCCTTGAGAAGTTGGTAATCAAAGACCAAAAGGGGTAGAGTTCTTGTCTTTGTTGCCCCTCCAGAAAAAATGAGGTTAAACGCTTTGTCACGGAGAACAGCTATGATACAGCCAACGAGGATTTGCACAAAAACAAAGCAAGACTGAATTGCTGGGTATCAAGATCAGCAAGTACCACTGTAGTCATTGCTCCTTAAATCTTCCTCGCTGATTCTCACCAGCAAAGCTAGATTACCTGGAAGGCAAACGCTCTATTTGCTAAGAAAACCAGAGGTGCTTTTGGAATCATGGGGGGCGAGGGGTCCTTATGAAACACATCTGGACCCCATCACCTTCAGTTGCTTTAAAGATGAGCTTGGGCCCAGCCAGCACGGCGCAGTAGTTGAACATTGACCGATGAACCAGGAGGTCATGGTTTAATTCTGGTCAAGGGCATATGTCTGGGTTGTGGGCTCAATCCCCAGTGTGGGGCGTGCAGAAGGCAGCCAATCAATGACTCTCTCTCATCTTTAATGTTTCTATCTCTCTCTCCCTTTCCCTCTCTGAAATCAATACATCTACATCTATAAAAGAGTAACATGCAAATTAGTGTCTCTCTGCTACACCCACCAGCCAATCAGAGCAATATGCAAATAAACCCAACAAAGATGGCAGTTAATTTGCATACACATGCACAGGGATGAAGACTGAAGACAGCGTAGAAGGCAGCCAAGTGCTGCAGAAGGGAGCCAAGTGGTGGAGAAGGGAGGGAGCCGAGGCAGTGGAGATGGTGAAGATGGGAGGGAGCCGAGGCGCACTTTGCTCCCTTCCCTGCTTTGCTCCAGCTCAGGAAGCCCTATTACAGGAATCTTCCTGCAACAGCCCTCTAGTATATATGTTTGTGTGTGTGTATATATATATATATTAAATATGAACTTGAGTGAAAACATCAGGCAACATGTACAAGTAACGGACCATGACGCCTGTGATAATAAATTCTGCACCTGCACTGGCTGCTCTGTCTGAGCTGTGAGGTGTAGAGGCGTGGAGAGTAGCTGGTTCCAGGCTGCAATGCCTGTGTGCATCACGTGGAACAGAGCTTAGTGTGGCAAGTGGGCTAAGACAAGAGGCACCTCATCCCAGTAATGATCTAGACACTGTCATGAGATCACATTATGGAGGGAAAAATGATTTCCAACCCCCAGACATTGTAAACAATATTTAATGGAAACAAATGTACAGTGCAAGAGAAAACACATTTCATTTAGCTGAACATGGAGCCTTGACCCTATGGATACCTCATTGAATCAATTTTTATAGAGAGAAATATGCGATGATCATGGGTCTTTATGAAATAGTATTTGTCCCCCTGGAAACTGGCAGCTATAACAAGTGGGCAAATGATTACCTAAAAAATGTAAAAGAAATGCTCTTAAGGAAATACATGGAATGAATCTCATCAGTGTACGAATATTTCTCTTCTCTCTCCATGCCCATCCCGCATAGGTGTTATTACCCAATTACATATCCTCGATTTCTCCCCTGACTCTCCTAAAAGAACTCTAGTTTAGATAAAGACAGCTCAGTTCGACAGGTTTCCATGTATTTATTTCATATACTAAAATACTTTAGGTTGATGTTACAAATAACACTTATAGAATACTGTGTATGCAAGAGTCTAATACCCTTTGCATGCCCAATAATATGATAGGAAATGCCATTCTGATGGAAACCTGGCCCCACCCTCTCCTTAAACCCTGGAGGATTATCATTGTCATTTGCATGGAGCCGGATGTACATACAGACGGCTCCCCTTCTATGGTTCAACTTCTTGTCTCTCATTTAAGAAAAATGAAATGAGAATATGACGCGATAGGACACAGAAGGCATCGCCTTCCGTTCACTGACCTAGCAATGTATCTGATGACACTGATAACGAATTACTCGTCTGGACTTTATTAAATCCCTGCATTGTGTTGTCTCTGGTTCTTTCACCCTTTGACCCATGGCCCCCAAGTCAATTCTCAGGTGTTCATGTCTCTGATCAATGATTTTGAGAACTGTTCTCTCTGGAGTTTGGCCCCATTACTTGCCCTATGTTTAACCAAATCTTGTTTGCCTGCCTTTCTTTGCATCATTGCTTTTCTTGACCTTGACTTCCATCACCTGCTGAGCTCAAGGACTGACTCTGAAGTCTCCACACCCTGGTTTAACCATCAGTTCTGCCCAGTCTGTCCCCCACATCAGCCTTATCCCCATGGCAGGCACCTTGCCTTTGTAACCCACATTACCCACCCACTGACAAATGGAAAACCTTGGACTGTCCCAGCAAGGAGATCACATGGCAAAGACCTTGTGATTAAAAATAACTGAATGGCAGATCATATTGGAGGCATAAAGCGTGGAAGCAGGAAGTTCACCACTTACTTCATTTCTGCTCTTAAGAAGCCCAGTTCACGTACTTCTAAAACCATCTGTTCTACTGACTCGGGAGGGTGAGCAGTATTTTCCTTCCTGCATGAAAACAGTCATGCTAGGACTCCGTGCCTGCAACTAGCTCAGCAGCCCATCACATTACATCAAGGCGGTGGGTTTCTGATAATTAAATTAGCGTCCAGCAGCCATGGGTGGAATCTGCTGGACCTTTAGAGAAAGCCTAGTAGGTCCATGTGAGTGTCTCCAATGCAGAGGACGGACGTGAGCATTCTCTCTGTAAGAGAGCGTGTTACTGGCAAGGCAAATTGCTCACCTTCTGCAGGGAGCAGCTTCAGCAGCGAGCTTGAAAAGATTTCTAGCTCCATGTGGCACTAAATTTTTATTACAGAAGAGATAAGGGGAGTTTTTTATCTTCTTTCAGAAAAGTCTATTAGGGACTCAGTGCTATGATTAGAGAGATGGGGACTTCCATCTTTTGAATATAAAAGGAGAGGAAGTCAGCCTCAGGCCATAATCACCGCTTTGCAGCTTTGGTGAAACAGGAAATGCAAAGAGATTCCCCTCATTTTAGCTCTTGGCTCAGGAAAGAAAAGAAAGCTTTCATCTTTTCTACCTGATCAGCCTTCTGGGTGTCCCGTGGACACCCTCACCTCAGTGTATAAACCAGAGAGGAGGCTTGCGGAGACATGGGGAGATAACAGGGAACATTATACTCATGTTTCAGACCAGGAAAGAGTGTGCTGGATGATGTGTGTGATTCCATCACTGCCGTCTGTGCTCTCTCTCTCCTGAGTATTGCCCAGGTGATGGGCTGTGTCTCCTGAGGCCTGTTTATTGAGAATGTGACCACTCCTACCTGAGAAGCAGAGCCTCCACATGATGCCTTCAATATGAAGTAGTTTCATATCCTATAATTTTTTGAAAATGTACCAGTTCCCCTATTTATAAGTAAGCATAGAGAATGTGAAGACCACTCCGAGTAGAATAGAAGAGGAGAGAGGTCTTCATCAGGTAGGAAGAGCTATGCTAGTTTAATCCCATGTAGTGTGAATAGCATTTAACAACCTTTTAGATTCACACTAAAAAGATTTCATCCTCAGTAAAAAGCAGTACATTGAATGCAATGATGCAGCTGATTATTAGGACGATTTTAAGGATAACCTGCCAACTTAATCTTTCTTTAACACATCATTTGAGGAGCAGTCAAGGTGTGTGAAAATGAGGTGCTATGACATACACACCCCTAGCGTTCAGAGGGTAGGTGTCCAATCATACTTGTCAGAAGTGCCCCCAATGCTTAATCCAAGGACAGCGACTCATGGGTGTTAGTTTATATGCTGACTGATGGGTTAATTAATTACTAACTCTTTATGTTCTGGTTGGGAGGCGAACGATTTAACCTGTGACTGGGGAGAATCCACTTGTTTTCTAACTTAAGCTGCAGCAAGTGGTCCAAGTGAAACCGAGGGAGTTTGAAGAAGCTCTGAGTTCCCGTGCATATGTTCTCGAAAGCCTGGCTCCAGATGGTACGCCTGCTATTCTGGTGGGTGAGGAAATCACCAGCAAAGAAATATTATGGCCTCCAGCTCTATTCAGTTCCCGTCCTTGTTTATTTGTTCTTGCTTGTGATTGTTTTATCAATACAAAATTAATTCATCTGCCCTGTATAAATAAGAACACACAGAAAAGCAATAGTAAGAAGATAAAAATCACCCACAACCCCATCCACAAGGCCCTCTCCCTGCAATCTATTATAATATGCCAAGTCCTTTTTCTATATGTTATCATTTGATTTTTTTTTCCAGAACGACATCATATAGGGCACAGTGTTTTTAAATGTGACTTTTATGCAGCAGATAACCATGTTATGAAATATCTTTCTACAGCATAATTTTAATTCACTACATAATATTCCTTGGGTAAACGGGCTGTTATTTTTAAAAATTCCTTTTGATAGACACTAAGGTTATATTGATTTTCTGATACCCCCACAGCTTAACACCCTAGTTTGCAGGGCACAATATGGCTCTGGGTCACCTCAGCCACATAGCACATGGCAAAATCTAATCCTAAAAGCCTGTGAGGACCGAGGGCTGCCTGCAGAGAAGAAACTGTGTCCAAGAAGGTG